>CAUYLG010038484.1:0-204148 GCA_963573385.1 Cacajao melanocephalus
GCTGGTTTGCTGGAAATCACGCATTCTCCAGCATCCCTCTGATATCTGCCTGCATCTTCACATGGTATTCTCCTTGTGTGCCTGTCTGCCTCCACATTTCCCCTTTGATAAGGACACTAGTCATACTGAATTAGGGCCCACCCTAATCACCCCCTTTTAACTTGTCTGCCTCTGTAAAGACCCTTTTTCTACATAAAGTCATATTCTGAGATGCTGAGACTTAGGATTCCAACACATCTTTTTGTGGAGGGCATAAGTCAATAGCCCTACTCTCACTCCTTGCCAAAGAGCAAGGGTTTGGGGAGCTGGATTTTAGTGGAACTCCATGGCTACAGCCATATGCTGCAGCTAGAGAGAGCACGTGCACAAGCAGGAGCTTAAAGGACAATGGACCCACGGACTAAGAAAACTTGAAGAAGTCCTCACGTGTTCACTAGCCATTAACCAAATTGTGTTACAGAAAACATTTCAGGGCTGGGCGTGGTGGTTCACGCCTGTAATCCCAGCACTTTGGGAGTCCGAGGCAGGCAGATCACAAGGTCAAGAGATCAAGACCTTTCTGGTCAACATGGTGAAACCTCGTCTCTACTAAAAATACAAAAATTAGCTGGGCATGGTGGCATGTGCCTGTCATCCCAGCTACTTGGGAGGTTGAGGCAGGAGAATCGCTTGAACCAGGGAGCTGGAGGTTGCAGTTAGCCAAGATCACACCACTGCATTCCAGCCTGGTGACAGAGTGAAACTCTGTCTCAAAAAAACAAAACCAAAAAAAAAAAAAAAAAAAAAAGGAAAACATTTCAGAAAACCCATTTCAAAGCACATGTCAAAGTTTCATTATAGTCTTATTGCAAGTGAAAAGGCCACTAGCCCAACTCAAAGATTCACTTTTGCCAGGGACATTTTATAGGACAAGTGAATGATGGATCATTATTAAACTAACATGAAAAAAGAAACAATTTTTTTTCCCTTAAACAATTGTCTAAACACTGGGACAATTGACTGACAGAGCAGGTGGGTGGGTGGATGATTACATTCCCAGAACAAATCTTAATCTTGTTAAAGTTAATCAGAAAATTGATTAAGTGTTTTATCAGAAAAGCTCATTTCTTCCCAGAAGTAGATTTTGAATTACATCAACTAAAAATGTTTGGTCCTAGACCAGATTTAGAATGCCTTTTCTCTTACAGGGATTCAAACCTTTTTGCCCCCTGCTGACATCTGGACTCCATTCTAAGGATTCCATGTCCCAGTGGCATCAATTTGTTTTGTAGAAGCACCACAGAAGCACCACCACAGAGAAGCAGCTCCTTTACATCCTCTCCTCACTCCCCAAGAAATGGGAATTATTCTTTGTTTGCAAAACCCAGACTCCTTCTTTGGGCCCTATATGATTGTCCTCAGCTTATCTCAGAGAGACCTCTTCTTGGCTCACTCGCCTCCATCCACATTTCTCTTCTTCAGAGCTGTCAAGCTCTTTTGCGTTTTGGGGCTTTTGCACTTTCTTGTCCCTCTGCCTGCAATGTTCTTCCACAAAGTCGGCTCCTTCTCACATTTGGGGCTCAGTTCAATGACACCTACTCATAGAAGCTTTCTCCAGCCAAATTACCTGTGTCGTTTTATCCTGTTTACTTCCTTCATGGCGCTTAGCAGCACCCAACTTTTGTCACTTATTTATGCCTTTTTCTCTTGTCTGTATTCCCCACCAGATTGTTAGATGCATACAGGCAAGAAACCTGTCTGCATTGTTCACTCCAGTGGCCAAATGATCTCTAACATATAGTAGACTCTCAATAAATTGTTGGTGAATGTTGAAATGTTGAATTCATATATATTGTGAACACTATAAATTTATGGGGGACTGTGGCTCAGGGAGTTGGGTAATTGACATAAGATCACACAGCTTTAAGTGGTGGCATGAAGAAACTAATTTGACAGACTCCGAACCCTCTACTCTTCTCACTTTCTCTTTGTCTCGTTTATCTTAATCTTCGGGGTGTTCAGCCCTTCTTTGTTGTTAGATATCCTCATTCTGTGGGCTTGACCTTGAAAGAGCTAGTTTCCCTTGACCTAGAGCACACGAATCCCTTCTAACGCTTTGGGTCTCCTGGACAGCCCTCTTGGCTCCAAGCTGATTGCCCTTCCTTCCAAAGCACAAGATGCTCACTGAGCATCTCCAAAGCAACTCTTCTTCTCCACCTTAGAAGGTCTTCATTCCACACTTCTGCAACAATCATCAAACACCTCCTCCGGGCCAGGTCTGTCCTAGGAGCTAAGTTGCTATCCTTGCTTCTCCTAGTGAGGCTTTCTGTCTCTGCACTGCTTCATCAGATTAGTTTCTCTAAACACAAAAAGGTCAGTAACATTTTCTATCTTTTCTCTTATCAGCCCTTTTCCTGCAGAGTCTCAGGTCCTGCTCACACCTGCCTATTCCTGTCCCTGGGTTAGGCAGAAAACAATCTATTCTAGCTCAGTACAAGCATTAGCACATCAAAAACTCCAGGTTACATTGTGGTTACTCCCACTCTGTACAGCACCTGAGACTCAAATCCAAAAAGATGTTGAGGCAAATGATTGCATATATTAAATTTCCACATAAGGTGCCTGGTTTGATACCGACACACAAGCCCTACAACAGAATCTCCCCAATCTTTCTCTGCAAACTGCAACCCAAAGGTACTGAGGAGGCAGGTTGGACTTGCCTGGCCTTGCCTTCTCTCAGATGCTAGTCCAGGACAAGTCTAAAATTAGCCACACCCCCTCCCACTGCTAAAACTCAGCTGGGGCAGTGGCAGCATGGGGCCCAGCTACTTTTAGAAACCATCTCTTTGTGGCTTAGTGCTGAGCAACAGAAACAGGTGATGGAAACTGGGCCCGGAAAGAAGAGCTGGATCAAGTTTAGAAGCTGGAATCAGGATGTCAGATCCAGGGACCAGGGATGCAAATCCAGGCTAATGTGGTCATGGTAGGTCAGGGAGAAACAGCTCAGAAACAAGTCAGAACTGTCCATAGCTCTTATACAATGCTCTTATTACGCAGGAGGTGAGGAGTGCAGAAACAGAAGAGAGAAGATGTTTATTGGTACACACTGTGTGCCAGTTGATTTATATATGGCATCACATTAAGCCTCATTAGTAGGTATTATTATTATTATTGAGATGGAGTCTAGCTCTGTCACCCAGGCTGGAGTGCAGTAGCGTGATCCTGGCTCACTGCAACTTCTACCTCCTGGGTTCAAGCAATTCTCCTGCCTCAGCCTCCCAAGTAGCTGGGATTACAGACGTGTGCCACCATGCCCAGCTAATTTTTGTATTTTTAGTAGAAACAGGATTTCACCGTGTTGGCCAGGATGGTCTCGAACTCCTGGCCTCGTGATCCACCCGCCTTGGCCTTCCAAAGTGCTGCGATTACAAGCATGAGCCACCGCGCCCGGCTGCAGGCACTATTATTTTGCCTTTTGTACTGTTAACTAAATGGAGTGTCAGAGATGGTCAGCAACTTAGCTAATGTCATCATACAGCTAGTAAATGGCAGATATTCAAACCTTAGCCTATTTAACATAAAGTGTGACGCTTTTCTCTATGTTGTCTCCAGGAGTAGCAGGGAAGGGGATTTCAAATGCACCCACAACCCAGGAGAATGGCCCACCAACTTACATCATCAATATTTCTTACCCTGGGTCATATCCTAATCACCTGAGGAGCCTGGAAAAAGATACTAGTTTTTGGGCCTCATCACCCAGAGGTTCTGAGTTAATTATTCTTGGGTGAGGCCTTGGAATAGCTATTTCATAATATTCACAGAGACTCTTTTGCGTGGCTCAGGTCAAGAATCACGCTGTATGCTTTGTTGTTGCCCAGCTCTCCTGGGCAAGCTGGAGAAGTAGGGTGGCCATGGATATTTATATTTAACTCGCCTGGGTTCCACAGCAGACAGACAGAACATCTGGCCAGTGACGGCACATTTCCACACAAGCTTCTCTGGTTGAAGATGGTCTCAAATTCTGAAGTCAGGTAAGGAATTAAAACAGCATTCCCACAAAGAAAGAGCAGAGGCTAGGAGCATGAGATCTTGGGATTTTATAAAGAAGAAATGTTCAAAGAAGACAGGAATAAAATAAGCACCATATCTAACATATCACTGTACCCGTTTCTCCAACCTGCTGCTAGAAACCTCCAAGAAAAACAAGAGTCTCTCAGTGTGGCTGGTGGGGCTCCACGAAGTTGAGCTCACCTCTGATTGCACTCAGGGGTGTCTGCCCTGAGAGCCTTAGCTCACAGCTTCCATACGTGTTGGCACCTAATTCTGTATATTTGCTGTCCTTTTGTTTCTAATTGTTTCATGTCTATTGCCTCAAGTACTGAACTCTCTTGGAGGACAGGATCTGTGCCATGTAGGAGATAGAAAATGACATCTGAAAAACCTCTGCTGTCCTGGCTATTACATCTTTAGTTCCTCTTGAATGCATACTGGTGTCATCTTGAGACCTTTAAAAAAACACAAATGTCTGTGTCCCAATTCCTGAGAATGTGATTTAATTAGCATGAGCATGAGGACTTCTCAAAGTTCCTCGGGTAATTCTAACGTATACTCATTTGAACAATAACAAAACACTATGTGGAAAAAAATAGCCATGGTATGTCTGAGAGGGAAAAAAATAGGTTGGCTTGATTTATTTTTGCTACTTTGTATTCTCTATGTATCTATATTGATTATTTAATTTTTAAAAGGAAAACTAAAACAAAACTTAGGCTGAATGAGATATTCCTAAGTTGTCTACTTTTTCTGGGATAGATCACTGATGATAAACTATACTAGATTGGGATGGGTCCTGGTTAGACACTACTCTCACTCATTCACTATTTACTGAGCGACCGCTATGTTCCACTTGAGAGACACTAGGCGTATAAGAGTGAATTTCACAAGCGTAATCCCTGCTCTTCAGTTAGTGGGAAATATTAGCCATCAAACAAGCAAAGATTGTACTCTGACTTCAAGGAGATGCTCTAGTAGGTACAAACTTCTGAGTGTTATACATTGTTTTGTAAGTAACTATAAAAAAACTGCAACTATCTGGTCTATACTTCCCATCCCGTGCCCCAGGCAGACAGTACTTATTATGTCATCCTTTTCTGCAGAAGCTCTGTATTTCTTTCAGCACTACTAGGAAAAAGGTGAAATGTAAGATAATTCATAGCAAAAAGCTATAAATAATTTTGTTGAGGATAAACTAAGTGACTCAAAATATAACTGGAGGCTTTGGTATGTCCACATAGCTCTTTTGAACCAAATCTCTCACAGATAAAAACTATAAACTCTGGACAAAATATGAGAACAACTGGTTGAAGACACTGGAAAGAGAACAAAAGCAAGCAGAAACTAGAGGAGAAATAACAGTTGGGAGAAGAGTTAAGTTTTATGAGGTGAGTTTTCTGATTTATAGCTTTTAGTGTAAGAACAGGGCCCTGTGTGAAATATACAAGGCAGAGAAGAAGCCTTACATTTCATGAATAAGCTCTGCTCAGATATCTGACTGAACTCTGAGACACATATAAGGAACAGACGTTAAAAAGCCCAGCTACGGCTTAAAGAAATGAAACTAAAATTTCAGTTGCTACCAGGAGAGAGAAAGTTTTGGAGTTTGTGTTTAGCCACTTTAAAGTCCTAATTAAAGAAAAGTCAGTACTCCTTAGGAGAGCATGACAGAATTCAGGCTTTCTACAACATACCATTTACTATAACAAGAATATGCTCCAAAAGTATCCAACATAAAACAAAACAGGAAAACATGACTTGTTTAAGGAGAAAGAGACAGGGACCAACTCCAAGATGACCTTGATGCTGGAATTAGCAGACAAGAATTTTTAAAAAACTCATTGCAACCATGCTCAAGTACATAAAAGAAAATATATTCACAATAAATATAGAAATATAGAATATAGAAAATCTTAGCAGAGATATAGAAATTATAAAAAAGAACCAATGATAATATGAGAACTAAAAAAGACAATATCTAAAATAAAAATTCAGTGGATGCTCTTGACAGCACAAGGGAGATGAAAGAATAAAGAGTCAGTGGACTAGACGATTGATCAGCAGAAAGGATTTGGATAGATCAGCAGAAATGATCCAGACTGAGAAACAGAGATTTAATAGCAAAAAACGTGCAAAAACATAGGGATCTTTGCAGCTGTCCCAAAAGGTCTAATATGCATATAATTGAAGTTCCAGAAGGAGAGGAGAGAGAAGACCCAGAAACTAATTTAAATGAATAATGAGTGAAAAGTTCACAAATTTGGTAAAAGGCATGTATGTGCAGATTCTGAAACCTCAAGAAACACCAGGAAGGATTAATATCAGAAACAAAACAAAAATAAAAACACCTAGGGATATCATAGTCAAATTGCTTCAAATAAATCACAAAAAAATGAAGACAGTCAAAGAAAATGACATTACATGAATCAATTCAAAATCCACTAAATTATTTCATAACCACTGATATCTTACCACAAACAATGAGGCCCAGAAGGCAATGGATCAACATCTCTAAAGTGCTGAAAGAGAAAAACCTATCAACCAAAATTTTATACCTAGTGAAAATGTCCTTCATGAATAAAGGTTAAATAAGATACCTTTAGAACAATTTTTCACTAGTGGACTTACATGGCATGGAACACAGGGTAAAGTAAAGCAAAACTCAATAGAGACTTGATTACTCAGGAAAGAGTAAAATACATTAGATGGTAAATATGTGTAACTGCCAAGTACTATTATTCTGCTTAATTTACTTAAAACATGATTACTTTAAGGACAAATATGACACATTGTATACTTTATAACATATGTAAAGAAGTACATGTGATAAGGATAGCATAAAAGATGAGGAGGGGGCAGTCAATGAACCGAATTGGTTGCAAATATTTCTACATATTTATGTGAAGTGTACAATATTAACTCCCAGTAAACTGTGAAAAGCAGAATCTATATATCTATATCTATATATCTATATATATATATGTGTGTGTGTGTGTGTATATATATATATATATATATATATATTCCTTAAAAGCAACCACTAAAGATGTAATACAAAGAGGTATGCTTTAAAAGCCCCTAGATAAATTAAAATGGAATTTTAAACTATACTTAATCAATCCAAAAGAAGCCCAAAGGGAGAAACAGAGGGACAAAAAGGCAAAGAAGCAAGCAGAAAACAAATAGTAAATTTGTATTTAAGTCAACCCAACCATGTCAATAATCACATTAAATGATAATTAATTAAACATACCAAATGAAAATAAAATACTGTTAAAATGAATTTTTTTAAAAAACACCAACTCAATTATATGCTGTGTGCAGGAAATCCATTTTAAACATACAACCACCAATAGTTTAAAAGTAAATGGATGAAAAAATAATACTGCATGTATGATAAGTAAGCATAAGAAAGCTGATTGGCTTAGTCGGGCGTGGTAGTGGGCATCTGTGGTCTCAGCTACTCAGCAGGCTAAGGCAGGAGAATCACTTGAACTCAGGAGTTGGAGGTTGCAGTGATCCAAGATCCCGCCACTGCACACTCCAGCCTAGGTGGCAGAGTGAGACTCCACCTCAAAAAAAAAAAAAAAGCTGATTGGCAATATTAATATCAGATAAACTAGACTTTAAAATAGAGTGTATTAACAAAAATAGAGGGACATTTTATAATGATAAAAAGGTCAATACATCAGGAAGAAATAACAATAATAAATGTGTATATATCTAATAACAGAGATTCAAAATAAATCAGAACTTCACAGAATTAAAAGGAAAAATAGACAATGTCACAATTACAGATGGAGAATTTAACATCCTAGTCTCAGCAACTGATAGAACAATTGAATAAAAATGCTGTGATGACACAGATCTGAGCAACAATATTATTGTGGGTTAAATTATGTCCTTCTAAGAAGATATATTGAAGTCCTAATTCTCCAGTCCTTCAGGGTGTGACATTATTTGGAAATAGGACTTTTACAGAGGTAACAAAGTTAAAATGAAGTCATTAGAGTGGGAACCATAATTAATGCTTATAAAAAGAGGAAATTTGTTCACAGGTACAAGGTGTGGGAATGAAGATTGTGTGGGAGCGAAGATATTGTGAAGACATCCTGGGAGAAGGCCATGTGAAGATGAAGGCAGAGACTGGACTGATGAAGCTGCAAGCCAAAGAATGTCAAGGATTTCCAGCCATGACCAGAAGCTAACAAGAGTAAGGAAGGATTCTACCCGAAATCTCAGATGGACATGGCTATGTTGATACCTGATTTTGTTGCCAAAAAAGGGACTGCAGAACCCAAGAAAAGATTCTTGGTTCTTAGGCAGGAAGGAATTCAGGGCAAGTTGCAGAGTGCAGTGAAAAGAGGCAGTTTATTGAAAGCTACTCAGCTACTAAGTAGGACGTCCTCAGAAAGAAAGCAGAAGAATACACCATCTTACCATCTTTTTTTGAAGTTTTTCTTTGTTTTAACTTTTTTAAAGTTATATAGGGGTTTTGTCTACATAAAGACTAAACTATGTCTACATGTAGGTGGGCTGACAGCATGACAAAATGTATTCTTCTATTGATTTAAAGAAAACCATCCTTGACATTTTAGTGTGTTAAGTAAACCAAAGCATAACTATAATTATCTTGAAAGCATATATTTTTATGGGTATTGGGACATCTGGATCGTTTGTTGTTGTAGGAGTTTGTCCTTGCAGGCATTATCAAGCTGCTTCCTTAGCTGTAAACATCTTAGGACCATGGGTCATGACTGACAAGGAATGTGTCTTGCTTGTTTTAAGATGGAGTTGATTTTAAAATGGCATTACCCTGGCTCTCCCAGGCTCCTGCTTCTCTAACAATTTCAGACTTCCAGCTTTTAGAATACTGAGACAATAAATTTCTGTTGTTTAAGCCTCTCAGTTTGTGGCAATTATATGGCAGCCCTAGAAAGCTAATACAACTATCAATCACTTTGACCTGATTGATATTTATAGAATACTGCACCCAACAACTGCAGGATACATATGAACATATACATGATATGTTCATCAAGATAGAACATGTTCTGAGCCATAAACTTAAAAGAATTGACATCATACAGAATATGTCCTCTGGCCACATGGAATTAAATTAGAGATGAATAAGAAATTAAGAAAAATCCTAAATTAAACAACATACTTCTAAATAATCCATGGATTAAAAATAAAATCACAAGGAAAGCTAGGAAATATTTTGAACTGAAAGATAATAAAATACATTTCACAATTGTGGGATGCACCTAAAGCAGTGCTTAGGGGGAAATTTTATCTTTAAATCAAATAATATATTAGAAAAGAAGAAACTCTAAAGCCAAAGATGCAAGACTTTACCTTGAAAATCTAGAAAAAGAAAAGCAAAATAAACCCAAAGTAATACAAGAAAAGGAGGAAAAAAAAAAACCAGAAAAAAATTAACAAAGCTGGAAGGTGTATCTTTGAAAAGTTAACAAAGTTGACAAATCCTTAGGTAGATTGATCAAGAACATTCAGAAATCTATGTTATTAACACTAAAGAATAATGGAGAAAAATAATATAATTACTTCAATAGATGCAAAAAAAACTTTAATAAATTCAATGCCTATTTATGATTAAAACTCAGGATATTTGAAATAGAAGGTAACCTCCTTATTTTGATAAAAAGCACTTACAAAAGACCTTCAGCTAATGTCATACTTAATTGCAAAATATTGAACATGGTTTTCTGTAAGTTGCGAACAAGGTGAGAATGCCCAGTGTCACCACTTTAACATTTAACAGGAGGACTTACACATATTTAAAAAATTAAAACCAAAAGGCATACAATTCAAAATGGAAAAAGTAAATGTAAAACTATCTCTATGTTAGATGACATGAATATTTACACAGAAATTCCTATTATATTTATGTAACAACTACTTACCTATTAAATGAATTTAGCAAAGTCACAGAATATCAGATTAATATACAAAGGTCAGTTGCATTTTTATGTATTAACAGCAAAGAATTGGACAGTTAAATTTTAAAAATAATTTTATATTAGTGTCAAAAGCAAAATATCTGGGAATAAATTCATCAAAAGACATGCAAAACCTCTATACTAAAACAACAAAATATTGCTGAAAAAAATTGAAGATATAAATCAATGGGGAGATAAATCATGTTAATGGATTGAAAAACTCAGTATTGTTAAGATGATAATAATTACCAAATTGATCTAAAGATTCAATAAAATCTTAATTCTACCATTCTTTTGGTCAAATCTGACACAATGATTCTAATTCTAAAAACCTCGAATATTCAAAGAAGTCTTAAAAAAAGAAATTTAAGTTAGATGATGTATTAGTCTATTTTCACGCCACTATAAAGAACTACCTGAGACTGGGTAATTTATAAATAAAAGAGATTTAATTACATCACAGTTCCACCGGCTGTCCAGAAGCATGGCTGGGAGGCCTCAGGAAACTTACAATCATGGCAGAAGGTGAAGGTGAAGCAGGCACATCTTACCAAGGTGGAGCAGGAAAGAGAGAAAAGGGGAGGTGCCACACACTTTTATGTGATCAGATCTTGTGAACTCACTCACTGTCATGAGAACAGCAAGGGAGAAATAAGAGGGAAATCTGCCCCCATGATCCAATCATCTTCCACCAGGACCCTCCTCCAATTTGACATTGGATATTGTTGGATGTCAAGACTTACCCTAAAGCTATAGTAATCAAGATAGTGTGCAACTGGTATAAGAATCAACAAACAGACTGATGGAAAGAATAAGGAACCCAGAAATAGAAATAGACACATACTTATACATTTATTTTAATTTCAGCAAAGGTGCCAAAGCGACCTAATTGGGAAAGGAAGTCTTTTCAACAAATGGTGTTGTGATAACTACATTTTAAGTGGAGACAAATTAACCTTGATTTAACGTATACCATCCACAAAATTTAATTTGTGATGAACCATAGACCTAAACATAAAAGCTAAAATTTAAAAAACTTTTAGAAGAAAATGTAGGAAAAAATCTTTATGACTTTAGGGAAAGTAAAAACCAAAAAAGCAGAAAATTTATAAATTAGGTCATTAAAATTTAAAGAAATGAAAAGAAGCACAGAAACATCATTAAGGAAATTTATAGACAAACCACAGGACAGAATAAAATATTTGCAAAACTTACCTTAAAAAGTATTGGGTATCTGGCTGGGCACAGTGGCTTATGCCTATAATCCTTACACTTTGGAAGGCCAAGGTAGCTGGATTGCTTGAGCTCAGAAGCTCAAGTTTAACCTGGGCAATATAGCAAAACCCCATATCTACTAAAAACACAGAAACTAGCTGGGTGTTGTTGCATGAACCTGTAGTCCTAGCTACTCAGGAGGCTGAGGTGAGAGGATCACTGGAGCCCAGGAGGTCAAGGCTGCAGTAAGCTGTGATCATGCCACTTCACTCCTACCTGGGCAATAGAGTGAGAACCTATCTTAAAAAAATAAAAAAGTATTGGTATCCATGATATACTGAGAACTTCTAAAACAATAATAAAATAATTTAAAATTTTTATAAAAGGTAAAAAATTTGGACACTTCACAAAAGATAAATGAATGGTCAATAAACACATGGAAAACATTAAATATCTTTAATCGTCAAGGAAATGCAAATTAGAACCACAATGAAATACCATTCCACATCTACCAGTGAGTTTAAAATTAAAGGCTGACAACAATAAATATTGGTGAAGACATGAAGCAATTAAAGCTCTTATACATTGCTGGTAGGAGAGGAAAATTGCATAAGAATGTTGGAAAAGATCTTTCAATTTCATATAGAATTAAAAATATAGATACCCTAAGAACCAACAATTTCACTCTTAGGTATTTACCCAAGGGATCTGAAAACAAATGTTCATTGGGACATGTGCAAAAATGTTCATATTAGCTTTATTCCTAATAGCCCAAAGCTGGAAACCCAGGTATCCACTAGTAGAATAATGGCTTTTTCATAGAGTAAAATGCTATTTACTCTTCAGCAATGAAAATAAACCAACTTCTGATACAAGCAACAACATAGATGAATGAACCCCCAAAACATGCTGAGTGCACAAAAGTTTCCAGAATAGAATACAAATTGTATGGTTCCATTTATATAAAATACTAAAACAGGTGAAACTAATCTATGGTGAAAATCATCAGAAGACTGGTTATCTCTTGGGATGTTGAGATAGGAGTTTGCTGGGAAGGAACATAAGGAATCTTTCCAGTGTGATGGTTATGTTCTGTATCTTGCTGGGAGTTTGGTTTGCACAGGTGTATGTGTCTAGAGGAACTCTTGAATGATACATTTAAGACCTGTGCATTGCACTGTATACAAATTTTATTTGAAAATAAACAAAGAAATTATAAATAAATATTGAACTCTGGCTAATAATATTGAAGTATTATTGGGGGGAATATACTCATGTCTAAAACTTACTTTGAAAGACAATAACAAAAATAATTAAATGAGTTGCTGGATGGATACAGAAATGAGTAGAGAATCAACATGGAATAAAACTAATGTGGTAAACTGTTAATTGAAGAAAGCTGGTGGTAAGTATATAGGTGTTCATTGTATAATTCTTTAGACATTTCACTAAGTTTGAAAATTTTAATAGACTTTTGAGAACAAAAAATTAATTGAAGACAATCGGTAGATTACATATTAGGTTGAGTCCTAGCCTTAGGAAAAGACATGAAGTCTACCTCGTAGGCAAAGGAGGCTCCTAGGTCCGGCAATTGGCCTTCTTTGCTCCATTCTAACTTTGGCAATTAACCTGGAGGCTGAGACAAAGCAAATAACCAAGTTCTTTTCCACTCCACAAGACCCACTGGCTCATGCTCTCTCCAAATGCCTCACCAACAAGATGGTGACTTTAAGCATTCTCAGCAGATCTATTCTAGAGACCTGGAATGGAAAAGGGCACCATTCACTCTCTCTCTGCTGAGCACCTACTGTATGGTTCTCTCTGTGCTAAGTTTCAAGGACATGATGATGAACCAAATAAAAATGACTCCTGTCTTCATTGCTCTTAATATTGATGAAACGCTGCCCCTCTTCTTCTACTTCTGTCATTATTCAGACTCCAAAGAAATACAAGTTCCCTCTGTAAGCCATTTTGACATTTCTTAAATCTGTGATTTCAAAAATCTCTTTCTAACGTTGGATCTGAATACCTCTATCTAAACAGAAAGGGGATTTTTTTCTTGTTTAACCTCTCTGGAGTGAAACTTGACACAAAAAAATCTCAAAGCCTCAAAATAGCTCAATAAGAAATTAGATACAAGCCTAATGACCCAGAGTCACCTTATACTCTCCTGAAGTAAAAAGGCTGGGAGAAAGAGCAGCTGGCTGCTAAGCTCAACCCTCTGCCCCACTTCTAACAGAGATCACACTCATAATCATTCCTTTCCCTGGCACCCCCGCCAGAACTCTTGCCCAGAGTTTAGACCAAGGACTTGGCATCAAGAGTAGGTTCTTGGCCCACTGGGTAGCTTGAAATGACCTTGAATCTCATGGTACAAATCCAGTTGCTACAGCCTCACCTTTAACCTGCAGAAGAGAAAAATCCTGTCTCTTTCCCTAAACCTTTCTGTTAGAATGCAGGCATGTTTTATGCTGATATGTTAATATTACAAATGACCTCATATTGAATGAGTGGTATTATATTCAACAAAAAGAAAAAAGATTGGTTGCATTTTTGAGAAAGGCTGTCACACTTTTTACTATAGCAACTAATCTCCTTTGCTTAACTGAATACCTTTCCCTTTGCAAAGTCTGGTCACCTGTTTGTCATCTTTGTTTGCTTACAGATTCATAGCTCTGAAACTTTCTTAGCAAGGTGGTCATTTCCAGCTTCTTATTGCCCCTCCTCTGGACCAAAATCCCTTTGCTGCTTCTTACTCCCTGCCTCCACTTCTCCAATAATTTTCACCTCTCAGAAAGTCTAAATGCCTGTTTTCCTTCCCTAGAGTTCTGTTTTCTTTTCTTTTTTTTTTTTTTTTTTGGCTGGGGGCAGGATGGATATAATGATATGACTCAAGGAAATAACTGCATAGTTTTTCTCTCCCTGCTGCCAGTTAAGGCAATTGGTGCCTTAGGATTTTCTGAAGCTCTTTGAAAACAACAGGGTTAGTCAGATTCCAGCGATTTACCTTCTGAAGGCTGAGCATGTCTGGGCAATGGCTGCATAATTTGGATGGAGTCATCACTGATGAAGCAGAGTTGGCTCAGCCAGGCAGCACTCGCTGCTCTTTTTAAACTCCACAGCACCAGGGATGAAGTCACCTTTCTTCTTTTAAAAAGAACACATTTACTCTGTGAATCCCTGTCACTTCTGTTATAAGTTAGTATTTTTTCCACTGCTGGTCACCAGGACTTCTCACAGGTAAGAAAATTGTTATTTAGTGGGTTTCACCCTAGGGAACCTTGACATGAGGGGGACTTTGGAAGGCATCTATTGGCAAAGTTGAAGTTAGATCAAGAAATACTCAATTGGGTGGGGAGGGTAGCTGGTTCTATGGCAGCTAATCCCCACCTGGTGGGGTGGCAGACCATGGCTAGGCGAAGTCAGCTTTGAGCTGCAGTGGTGGGCTCTCTCAGCGGCCATGGGAATCTAACCTGGGTTTGGCGTTAGGTGCCTATTCTAAGAGTTGTATAATGAGCATATTAGTGAAGCAGCTATAAGTGGTCTCCTTTGGGCTAGGGTCATCTATATACCCTTTGCCTTCCTACTGACTGGCTTTGTGTTTGGGTAGACCCTTAGAGGATTGCTCCTTATAAACAAAAGGTGATGTGCAGAAAAGCACCTCTCTGGAGAGCCTTGATTTGCTGTTTAGCTGGCGTGAATGCTTACCTTCTTTCTCAGGAGTGTAGCAAGAAACAAAGGGGCCCAGGATCCCTGTTCTGACATGCAAGTACCTTGTTCAAACAGTGGCTGTGCTGCTGCATGTAGGGCAAAAGTGTACAAACACATCTTAGTGCCTGTTTCTATGAGTTCTTCCAAGAAAATGTACATGAGATCTGAGATATCTGTGTGTGTGTGTGTGTGTGTGTGTGTCTGTGTGTCTGTGTGTGTGTGTGCAGGCAGACCCTGTGCTCCTAGAGACCACTGAAATCTCCCTGTAACACTTTCTATGAGTTATATGAATCTCTGTCACTGACTGAATCATACAGCTCTTACTAGCTTTGGAAGGCTCAATAAAGACATCTTGTTTATGACAGAGGTGCCTACAGGATGATAAATGGCTTTTGGAAAGAGAGTTGAACCACTGTCATATGAAAATGTTGAGAATTACAGAGCCCTTTATTTCTTGGCACAGAACCCTGCCGCATATAGTATTTGGTATATTTGGCACAATCATCTATAACCTATACAGGGAGTAAAGACTCTCATTTATATAAGAGATACTTGCTTTGTTTTCAATGCAATTGCATACTGGCTGCCAGTGCCTGGTTACACATTCACCTCAAACTAGACCATATCCACAATTCATTCTCACCTGATGTCTGCTCCCTCTTCTGTGTCCCCCTAGCTCTGTGAAAAGTTCCTGGTGGTAGATTTCTGGATTTCACCCTGAACACCCTTCCAAATGTCCTCACATTTTCACATCTGATTTGGGAACATTCAGCAGATTCGAACTCAATATTATCTCTTAAATCCATCCACTTTTTTCCCATTTCCACAGATATTACCCTAGTTTAAAGCCCTTATTATCTTCTTCTGGGAATACAGAAACCTCGCATCTGGGCCTCCTCTCTCTAGTCATACCCTCCAGCAGCAGCCAGAATGATGGTTCCAAAATAACTGATCAGCACCTGCACAATCCAATCAATTACCAGTCTATTGAGTCAGTCTTCTTAATACCACTCCAAATTTTTTTTACATCTCTCTACCTCACTACTACTTTGGTCTAACCCATCAACATACTTTTCCCAAGTTATTGCAGTATTCCCTTAGCTGGTCACCCTGCTACCAGTCTGACTCTACTCCTAGTATAAGACACTCTAAGCTTCTTGTTTTACCAAGCTTTCTAAGAACATTTTTACCAGAGCACAACTTGAAACACTGATTATTCTATTTGGAGTTCAGAAGCATTAGCATTTTTATGACTCCTGTAGATGCTTTAAGGAGAGAGGCCAGAATGCGAGAGGATGGGGAAATGTAGAGAGCAGTGGGAAGGCAGCCTGAAGAATGCGTAAACCTCAGGCTTTAGAACCATGTGGGTCTTCATTTGAATCCCAGCTTCTCCACTTTCCAGTATGGCTTGGACCAAATGTCTAAAACTTCTTGAGGCTCATTTTCCTCAACTGCGAAATGGAAATAATAACTGCTTCACTAGGTAAATAGAAGAGTTAAATGAGAACATTTATGGAAGGCTCTAAAACATAGCAATTAAGAATTTTTAGTTTGTCTCCTTCTTTCTTTCTCTTTTAAGGGTTATAATCTCTAACCATCACCTACCTTGTAAGTATTCATATGCATGTGTTTAAAACTTTCTGTAGCTGGCATGGTAGGAAGAGGAGTGGCAAAGAAATACATGAGAACTCTCTTAAGAAACTTGAAGTTTACTTAAGCCAACCTAAATAGCGCATCTATAAATGTCTATAAAACAAGCAATCTGTGATTGTAATGCATGTAGTCGTAACAACTGAGTACATAACCAGGAAAGGCCTGAGTAAACAGGTCCGCAAATACCTGGGGACAGAGTGTAAACAGGTCTATATCAAGCAGGTTTAGATTTAGGCTACTCAGAGATTTAAAAATCATTGGTTGAAGTAAAACTTCCAAAAAGGACTTGTACATTTAGAGTGGCTTAAGGACATGCAGATTAGTGTTTAAAATGACTTCATACTCATTCATTTATCAAGCATTTATTGAGTATGTACTCTGTGCTGGCTCCTAGACTATACAAATTATTTGCTACTCTTCTTACAGGAGATCGGTGTTAATTCTCCACCTCTTAAAAATAGGTTAGCCTTAGGGACTTGACTGACCAATAGAATGAGAAGAAAGCAACATTTTGGGACAACCACAGCTAGGTTCTAAGAAGGTTTGCATCTTCCTCCTGGGTTTCTTGGCTCAGTCACTCTGGGAGAAGTCAACTACCGTGTAGAGTCATGTGTTAGTAAACTGGCTCTCTAGAGAAAAAAAGTTTCCTGATTTGCAGTGTTTGCCAATTTTCATGGTGTAAATACTCCCACTATGGCTTCCAAAATGATAGCACTGAACACAGGTTTGGGAGAAGATATGCAGAATCAGCTCTTCTAAGCCAATACAAGCTTGTTCAAGCCCATGACTGTCCATTACTCTGAGACTAGCATATTGTCAAAAAGTCCAAGCTGGCCACATGGAGAGGCTACGAGGATTGAAGCCCAACCAGTCCTCAGATTTTCCAGCCATTCAAACTTAGGCTCCAGATACATAAGGAAAGAAACTTTTAATGACTCCAGATCCCACCACTATCTGATTGCCACTATATGAGAGATTCTGAACGAGAACCATTCAGCTCAGCCCACTCCATGCACAGAACACTGAGTGATAATAACAGTTTGTATTATCCAAGTTTGGGGGGTGGTTTGTATGTAGCATTAGATAATGGCAACAAGGTGGTAACCTTGTTTACTCAGAAGCCCACTGAGATCAAGCCCCTGAGGTAGTGTCAGGAATAGAAGAATCCATCCAGGTAGTTCTTTGTCCTTGCATATTTCCTGGCCTTATACCACTAACACAAATATTTTAGTTAAAAAGGCTCAAGAGAGAGACTCATCTACTTAATTAAGTTTTACCATTATAATAAAATCAGGGAAAAAACATCTCTCACATTCACACACACACTCTTCTCTCATCATCTGCCTCCATACCTACCCACACAACTCTCCTCATACAAGACTTTGCTGAAGATCTGTCTTGCCAATTGCTATATTAGCCATGCCTCATCCTCCACATGGAATTTGTTAGGGGAAGGAGGTAGAGCAGAGACAATATGAAGTCAGGGAACTCCCCAGAGGTTCCACCTGAGGTCATGAGAAAAGGGTAGCGAAGAGGAGGATTTTAAACAGGGTTTGGTGAAGACACATAGACTAGTGGTTAAAAGTATGAATTTTGAAGTCAGATGACCTGAGTTCCCATCAGGATTCTGACATTTTCTAGTTGCTGGCCTTGTGAAAGTATCTAGACATGTCTTCTTAGTTTCTTCTTCTTTAAAATCTGGATAATAATGCCATCTCACAAAGTTCATGTGATGATAATATTTGTAGAGTGCTTAGCACAGAGCCCAGGACATCTGTGTTATGTAAATTAACAACAGTTCACAGTGGCAGTACTGACAGCGTTGGAGCAGTACTGATGATACTATTGTTGTAAGTCCCAAAGCCACAGGCTCCCTGGCAAACCCAGAGCTTCAGTTGCTCAGTCACACTACAGGTGCCCAAGATAAGCATTCAATAAATACTTACATCACACTGAATATTTACATTCTGAATATCTCTTCTACTGCCATTTTTTTTCTCTCTTTTTGCCCCTAAATGCATTTCCAAAGGCTTAAAAACATACCTGTGCATCCCATCCTCTGTATCTAAAACAATATGAACTGGGACCATATTTTCTCATTTCTTGTGAGTCCTCTTCTTATCTTCCACTGTGTAGCAGGTAGTTGAATAGTTCAGTGATTGATATATTATAACTATTTATTACTATTTTTTATGTTGTGTTTAAGGAGAAACTGAAGTTAGATGACTTCTTCAGGGATTCAAAGCCCAGGGTACTCCAACAATTGTAGGTTTACCAGTATACAGATACATGCTACCATTTTGGTAGGTCAGGGAGAAGGATAAAGTCACTCTTGTGAGAGCAAAATGTGAATGTTAAGTTCTCTTGCTTTATTCATACCTTGTGAATACAAAATTTTAATGTATGAATTGATGTTTGACAGATTGGTCTCATTAAATTTATGTTTGGTCTACTTGTGGATTTTGTAAACAAAGAATCATGCAAACATTCTAGCTGTTAAAGAATAGCTGGTTTCTATATTCTTTAAAAACATTACAAAGTACTTATAGATTCATGAGTCTATGAGTGCCCCATTTCACCCAGCCTTCCTCACAGTTACCATTTACACACCTATAGTAAAATATCAAAATCAGGTAATTGACACTGGTATAATCTACAGACCTTATCAGATTTTATCAGTTACACATGTACTCATTGTATATGTGTGTGTGTGTGTGTGTGTGTGTGTGATTGTATACAGTTTTTATCACATTAGCTTCATCTAACTATTGCCACAATCAAAATATCACTAACTGTATCATCACTGCAAGGCTTCTTTATGCTTCCCTTTAAAGCCATGGTCCCATCCCTAACCCTTTGAAACCATTAATCTGTTGTCCATCTATATAATTTTATTTCAAGAATGTTATATAATCACGCTAATATGTGACCTTATGATATTGGCTTCTTCCATTCAGCATAATAATCTTGAGATTTATCCAGGTTGTTTTCTGCATCAATAGCTGGTTCCTTTTGGTTACTGTGTTGTATTGCATAGCATGGATGTACTACAGTTTGCTTACGCATTCACTCACTTACCCATTGGAGGACATTTGGGTAATTTCTAGTATTTGGCTGTTGCAAATAAAGATGCTATGAACATTCATTTATAAGTTTTTGCATGAACATAAATTTTCATTTATTTGAGATAAATGTCTGAGAATGTGATATCTGGGTTTTATGGTGAGTTTTTAGTTTTAAAAGAAACTCAAACTATTGATATTTATAGAGAATGGCTTTAACATTTTATGTTACCACCAGCAATTTATGAGTAATAGAGTTTCTCTGCATCCTTCCCAGAATATAGTGTTATTACTATTTTTTATTTTAGTCATTCTGATAGATGGATAGTGATACCTCATAGTGGTTTTAATTTGTGTTTGCCTAATGTGTAATGTTGTCTGTATTTTCATGTTGTCCTCTATATTTTCTCTTCAGTGAAATGCCTATTTATGCTTTTTGCCCCAGTAAATGATCCTGGGATATCTGGCTAGCTGTATGCAGAAGAATGAAACCAGACCCCTGCCTTTTACCATATACAAAAATTCACTCAAGATGAATTAAAGATTTAAATGTAAGACCTCAAACTATAAAAATCCTAGAAGAAAACCTAGAAAATCGGTCTTGGCAAAGAATTTTTAGCTAAGTCTCCAAAAGCAACTGTAACAAAAAGAAAAATTGACAAGTTGGACCTAATTAAACTAAAAAGCTTCTGCACAACAAAATAAACCAGCAACATAGTAGACAGACAACCTACAGAATGGGAGAAAGTGTTTTCAAATTATGTATCTGACAAAAGTCTAATATCCAGAATCTCTAAGTAAATTAAACAAGACAAAACACAAATAACCCCGCTATTTTCTAATTGGATTGTTTGTTTTTTGTTGTTGGTTTTTTTCACTGTTGAGTGTTGTGAGTTTTTTATATATTCTAGATAGAACTCCTTTATTAGATGTATGGTTTGCAAATATTCTCTCCCACTCTGTAATTTTTTATTCCATCCTCTTGAAAGGGCTTTTCTCAGAGCAAAAGTGTTTAATTTTCATGAAGTCAAATTTATCAGTTTTTCCTTTAATGGATTGTGCTTTTAGTGCAAAGTATAAGAACTTTTTGCCTGGCTCCAGTTCCCAAATATTTTCTATTTTTCTCTAAAAGATTTATAGTTTTATACTTCACATTTAGGTCTTTATTTTGAATTAATTTGTATATAATATGTCAAGTTTAGGCCAAATTTAATTTTTTTTTTGCCTCAGTCTAATTTCTCAAGCACCATTTGTTTAAAAGGCTCTCCTTTCTTTGAATTGGTTTTGCACCTTTGTTAAGAAGTCAACTGAGCATATTTGTGTGACTTTATCTCCGGGTTCTCTATTCTCTTCCATTGATGTGCCTATCTCTCTGACAATACCACACTCTTTTGAGCATTTGACTACTATTACATAGTAAGTTGTATGGTAGCTTTATAATAAGCAGTACATTAGGTAGAGTTATTCCTTCCACTTCAGGGTTCTTTGTCAAAAGTTTTGGCGATCATTGGGACTTTTACTTTCCATATAAACTTTAGAATTAGCTTGTCTATGTCTACAAAACCTTGCTTAGATTTTGATAAGAATCCTGTTAGACATGTAGTTTAATTTGAGGAGAAGTGGCATTTTTACTATGTTGAGTCTTTCAATCCTTGAACATAGAAAATGTCTGCACTTATATGGGTCTTCTTTGTTTTTTTAATGAACATTTTTAAATTTTCAACGTACAGATTTTATAGGTACTTTTTAAAATGTATACTAAGTACTTAACTTTCTTTGGAGCAATTGAAAATGATATTGCATTGTTATACTTTAGTTTCCACGTATACATTGTTAATATAGAGAAATGCAATTAATTTTTATGTTAATATTAAATCCTGCAACTGTGTTGAACTCATTTATTAGTTCTAGATTTCTTCTTCTTTTTATTGGTAATTTTTTGGGATTTTCTACATAGATCATCATGTCATCTACAAATAGAGCATTTTATTTTTCCCTTTCCATTCTGTATGATTTTTCCTTTCCTTGCCTTATTGCACTGGCTAGACCTCTCAGTAAGAGAGATAAGAACAGAAATCCTTTCCAATCTCAATGAAGAGCATTGTCTTTCACCATTAAGTACAATGTTAGTTACAAATGTTTTGTAGATGTTCTTGATCAAGTTGAGGAAGCATTTCTCTATTCCTAATTTGCTGAGAGTTTCTTTCTTGAATGAGTGTTTGCTTTTGTTATATGCTTTTTGTGCAATGATCAGTATGATCATGTGATTTTTTACATTTGTCTGTTGATATGGTGAATTACACTGAATGATTTTCAAATATTGAACCTACCTTACATAGCTGAAATAAATCCCATTTGGTTATGGCTTATTATTCCTTTTTATATATTGCTGGATTCAATTTAATAATATTTTGTTAAGGATTTTTGCATCCCAGTTCATAACAATTATTGATTTGCAGTTTTTCCTCTTTCATATTGTCTTTGTCTGGTTTCATATCAAGCTAGTACTGGCCTCATAAAAGGAGTTAGAAAGTGATTCCTTCTTTTCTATTTTAAAAAAGAGATTGTGTGAAATTGGTATTAATTCTTTAAATGCTTGGAAAAATTCTCCAGTGAAATCATCTGGACCTGGAAATTTCTTTTTGGGGAGATTTGTAATTATAAATTACATTTTTTATAGTTGTAGAACTGTTCAGATTATCTATTTCATCTTGGCTGAGTTTTCATTGTGATTTTTTGGAATTAGTCCACTTCTTTGAAATGGTTGAATTTATGAGTGTGACGCTGTGCATCTATTCCATATTATTCTTTTAATGACTATAAAATCTGTGGCAATATCTTTTTTTGATAGTGGTAATTTGTGTCTTCTTTCTTTTGATCTTTACCAGTCTGGCTAGGGAGTTATCTTTATATCAATTTTTTCCACTAATAACCAGCTTTATATTTCATAAATTTTCTCTATTGCTTTCCCTATTTCAGATTCATTTATTTCTGCCATTATCTTAATTTTTTTCCTTCTGCTTGACTTCGATATATTTTGCTCTTCCTTTTGTTGTTTCTTGAGCTAGCAGCTTGAATTACTGACTTGTGATTACTTCTGTTTTCTAATATAAGCCTTTAGTGCTATAAACTTTTCTTTTGCCGCTTTAGCTGCATCTTACAAATTCTGAAGTTGTTTCTTTGTTTTTGTTAAGTTCTATTTAGCCTGTAAAGATGTCCTTTGAGACTTTCTCATTTACCTATGCCTTATTTAAAAGTGTGCTGTTTAACTTCCATGTGCCTAAAGGTTTTTCTGTTTTTGTTTTGTTACTGATTTCTAGTTTTATTCCATAAGGTTAGAGAACATATTCTATTTGATTTCAATTTCTTAACATTTGTTAATAGCTGTTTTATGACCCAGAATATAGTCTGTTATGATGAATATTCCCTGGATGCCACCACTCCCAGCTGTTTTTATTTTATTTTTTTTTAGAACTGGGGTCTTACTATATTGCCCAGGCTGGTCGCAAATTCCTGGTCTCAAGCAATCCTCCAGCCTTGGCCTCCCAAAGTGCTGGGATTATAGGTGTGACCCACTGCACCCAGCATCACCCTTCCTTTGTTATCACTTTCTTTCTGTTTGAAGAGCTTCCTTTAGCTATTGTTTAATGGTAGGTCTGTTGGTGACAAATTCCCTTAGTTTTCCTTTGCCTGATAATGTCTTTATTTCCCCTTTCATTCCTGAAGGATAGTTTCGCTAGATACAGGATTCATGATTTTGGATTTTCTTCTTTCAGGACTTAAAACGTATTGTGCCAGGTCCTTCTGGCCTTCGAAGTTTCAAATGAGAAACACTCTGTCATTCAAATGCTGTTTGTCTGTAGGTAATGCATCATTTCTCTTTGGCTGTTTTAAGGTGTTTTTTTGTTTGTTTGTTTTAGTTTTCAGAAGTTTTTAATGTGACTTAGTGTGGATTTCCTTGGATTTATCTTATTTAGGTTCAGTTGGCTTCTTGAATCTGTGCATGCATGCAGTTCACTAAATCTGAAAATTTTCAGCCATTTTTTGGAATACTTTTTCAGCCATTCTTTTTTTTTCTTCTCCCTCTGAGATGCTAACAATACAAATATTATATCTTTGTTTTGATCCTACAGAGGCTCTGAGGCTCTGTTAGATTTTTTGCCTATTTTTTCTTTTTTCATACAAGTAAATTCTATTGTTCTGTCCTTAGGTTCACTGATTCCGTGTTATCATCACCATTCTACTACTAAGCTCATCTGGTGACTTTTTATTTGTTATTGTCTATTTAAATTCTATTTTCTGCCTTTGGTTCTTTCTTATGCTTCTTTTTCTTTGTTGGAATTGTGTATTTTTCATGTGTTTCAAGTAAATTTATAACTGTTTGTTGAAACATTTTTATAATCATTGCCTTAAAATCATTTTCAGATAACTTCAACATCTGAGTCTCTTCAAAGTTGGCATCAGTTGATTGTCATTTCTCATAAAAGTTGTATGTTTCCTGGTTCTTGGTATAATGAACGACTTCCACTTGTACCCTGGACATTTTGGGTATTATTTTAGAAGACACTTCATACTATTTAGATCTTTTATTTTTAGTAAGCAGTCACCCTTTGCGGGCTTAGTGTGTAAGTTCTGGTCTACTTTTGTGAGTTGTAGTTCCAATGACAATTTGTTTTCAGAGTTCTTGCAATGCTAATACAGTCTACCTTTTTCTTCTGCTGCTACTTGGGATCCTGCTTTATTACTGCAGGTGCCTCGTGGGCTGTTTGATGGGTATGGAGGGGATAGGTCCTGTTCAGGTTTGCTAATGTTTTCCCTGAGGATGGATTGGCCTACCTACTGTCTTGGGTATGGGATAGGTACCCTACTGATGTTGATGCAGATGGAGCCCACCACTATTCTGGAGTTTGCTGATGTTGACACTGAAGAGAATGGGGCTTGCCGACATGCGTTGGGTAGGGAATGATTCAGTCTGCTGTGCTACTGTTGCTGCTCAGGCAGATCAGTCTTTTGCTCCTGCCACAGCTCAGCATGAGGACCAGAGGATTATTTTTCTGGCAGGACTCTTCTGAGCTCACCCTTTCCCTGCCTTTGGCTAGAGACAGAAGGTTTTTCGTGTTTGTTTTTCAATTCTATTCCTGCTGGTGGTTTGGGGTTGTAAGCCTCCCTGGTGCCCAGCATGGGATATATGGGAGATAAAAAGGGAAATCACTATTGTGTCTCAAGTTCTGAAGTCCCTAGCCAGTCAACTTTCTCTTTTCCATCTTTCAGAGTCCTTTTACAATCATCTGTTATTTCCAGAGTATTCAGTGATATATAGAGGAGAGGAAGAGGTAAAAGTGAGTCTGTAACATCTTATCTTACAATAAACTTTTACAATTGAAAAATGAGAAGAGACAGACAATTTCTGGCAGGAAAAGCAATATGAGAGAGGAAGTCTAGCCATATTAGCTAGATAATTAAAGCATGTCACAAAATATACTTATTAAAATACAAGTATGAAACTGTAGAAATCAGTGGGAAAAAATATAGAGTCCAGAAAGACAGCTAACAAAAATGGCAATGTGGTGTTTCAACCCAGTGATATTGGGGTAAATGATATTTGGAAAGGAAAATTATAGCTGGATTCCTGTCTCCAGATAAATTCCAGATTAATAACAACATATATTAAATATTATGCAATAAAAATAATTTTTAAATTGATAAATTATTTAATGGTCTTGAAGTAGAACAGAACTTTTTAAGCATGGCACCAAACTCAGAAGCTATGCAAAGAAAAGACTGATACATAGAATTACTTAAAATATAAATAAAACATACATGATGAAAGTAGTATAAATGAAATCAGAATACAATGATAAGTAGAAAAAGGACCATTTGCAACATTTATGCAATGAAGCAAAATACACTTTAAAATTTTTAAATAGTACATTCAATACAAAAAAAGAAATTGCATAAAAATGGGCAAAGTACACAAACAGGCTGTTTAGAAGAAAAGAAATATAGATGGCCAATAAACATATGAAAGAAAGATAAACTCAGAACTTATAAAGCCCTAATTAAAACACTGAGAAAACTTTCTTCTTTTCATTATTTAAAAAAAATTGCAAATTTAATAAATGAGCCTTGTTAAAAAATACATAGTGTTAATAAAGTTTCCTTCTAAGCTTAACAACCTCAAACTTGAAATCTCACTTCCTTGCCTGGAAGCATCTCTATTAAAAGTCTACTATTCCTTCAAGGCCTTTCTCTATGTGATTAAAAGTGTGCATGTATATCTTTCTTGGACAAAAGTTGGATTTCCTTTATAAATTGTTTTGCACTGGCTTTTTACAATTTACATGTCAATTTACTGACTTTTCATGTCAATTCTTACAGAGTCATTTTATTTGTATTAATGGCTATGTGAGATTTACAATATAACTATATCTTACTTTAATCATTTATTGACAGCCATTAAAATGTTTTCTTTTTTTCATTACAAAAAATGCCATATTACATATATCTTTGTGCTCTTATTTTGTAACTGCTTTCTGTAGGGTAGATACTTAGAAGTGAAATTGCTAAATCAAATGACATATGAATTTGTGTATTATAGAATGTGAAGATATACCAAGTTGCCATTTAAAAACTGTTTTCAGTATATTTTTCTACCAAAGTTTGAGAATATCTGTTTCTTCAAATAGTCATCATTTCTTGACATCAATCTTTTAAAACATTTTGCCAATGTGATGAGTGAAAAAAAAAGATATCAAGATTGTTTTAATTTGACTCTTTGAGTGTTGCATTGAATATTTTTTATACCTTTATAGTTCATATTTGTTTATCTAGCGAGCCTTGTCTTGCTTTCTGTTGACTGTCAGTTTTATATTGATATATAGAAACATTTTAAAATATGGATATTAATCTTTTGTATATATGTTACAAATGTTACCTTGCATTTCTCTTATTTTTATTTTACTTTTCTTTATTCTGTATTTCTTTTTAGAGAAAATTTAAATTTGATGTAGCCTAATCTGTCTATAGTTATTTTGTTACTTCTAGATTTTATGTATCATTTAGTAAGATTTTTCCCACTCCAGAATTATAAAATTATTTCTTCTAATATGCTTAGTTGTATTGTGAAGACTTTAATTCATCTTTAATTTTTATATGCTATGAAATAGGAATCCACTTAAAAATGAATAGACAATTGTTGCAATAATTATCTCAATACTATTTATTGAATAGTGTATCCTTTCCCCACTAATCTGAAATGCCAATGTTTTTCATATACTAATTTCTATTGATTATTGTTTGGACTTCTTATTCTGTGCTAACAAATTATTCTAGTAACGAGATCACACTGTTTTAATTACTTTAGTTTTATACAGTTCTTTGTTTTATTATTTGGGGAAGTATGTATTCAAATACCTACACTGTTTTTCTTTATCAAAAATGTCTAGGCTAGGGTGGGGTGTGGGGTGTATGGTAAAAAATTACGTAATAGTTATGATGTACATTATGTGAGTGATGGCTACCCTAAAAGCCCTGATTGCACCACTATACAATCTACGCATGTTACAAAATTATACCTGTACCCCATAAATTTATACAAAAAGAAATTCTAGGCTAATAATCAAGATATATTAGGAAGACAAAAAGCCAGAGGGAAAATGTGTGTGTCTGTGTGTGTGTGTGTGTGAAAGATAGAGAAAGAGAGAGAGAGAGTTAACTATTTGAAAAAACATAGGCAATATTTGGAGGACACATAAAAAACTGCAATAGTTACTTCTAGGGAGTGGAACCATTGGGAATATTACTGATGAGTGAGTCGTCTCATTTTGAATATTTCCTCACTATATATTCTTTAAAAAAAATAAATATCCATTTCTTTTATAATTAAAAACAGTATCTGCTTTTCTGTGATAGAAACCCACGTCTATGTGAGGGCACATCCTGTGTATCAAACAGTTATTTCTCAACTGTGGCTCCACATTAGAATTACTTGGGAAGTTTTTAAGAAATATGAACATCCAAGGACCTGCCCCCAAAGATTCTGATTTCATAGTCTGAGGGAGGGCCTGGGACATCAGCATATTTTAGAAGTTCCCCAGATAGTTTAAATGTGCAGCCTCAGCTGAGAACCACTGCTGTAGATGATGTGAGGCTTAAAAAGGTCCCCAGAAGGCCACTGTGCAGAGGTATTTTCAGAATATAATTACTTAGGGATGCGATCTAAAGTAATCCATCACTTCTCGGTCAGGCTAAGTGCTGGCATGAGATTGAGAGCAAACAAGTCCAAGGGGAGATGTGGAAAAGAACTTTGCTCAAATATGTATGAAAGCATCCCTCTCTGTGGAAAGCAGTTCTATTGAAAGGCAGACTCACTTAGGCTCCCTCAGCACATAAAGGATTCTTGTAAACTAGTCATGACCGTGAGAGGTGCAGGGATCGTATTGAAAACCAGCAACAATGAAACAGCTGCACCTCAGAAGCCCAGACTGTGGCTGGTACTGGAAAGTTCTACCAGAGCTCCAAGAATCAGTTATTTTGAGATCTCTCACAGGAGCCTTTCAAACGTCTTTCATCTGAAGAATTACTTTGTTGAAACAAAATGGCTTTTGGAAACCCGATGTGGAAAAATGATTGAGGAGGAGCTATTCCAACCCACATACCTCCCCCACCTAAAACACCTCCCTGAAGAAACAGGAGAAGTGGCTGGAAACCCAATATTTGTAGCTCTCTCTCTCCCTCTGTTTTCTTTTGTGTGTGTCTTCTGGTGCTTCTCCCTATCTGCTGATTCTGCCTCTATATTCCTGACAGAGGATCTGATTGGCTCATCAATTGTCTGGCCTGGTTGAGCGAGATTTTCCACGCCAGGTAACTATGCAGATGGAGTTGTGTGCCCACTCCTGGTCAACTGGGCTAGAGAGGTGGTAGGGAGCAGAAGAAGAAATGGGGTGCTTGGGGATTGAAGGAAGAAGGTGTGGGTAAAATAGTTTCCCTTAGAAAGGAGAGTGAAGGGAACATAAACCATGATTAACCTATCCAGGCCAAGCATTAAGTCAGCCTTCAGTGAATATTGAATTGGAGGGGAGATTTCAACAGGTGTGAAATTGCTTAAATTAAAATAAACATGCTAAGGGGAAACCTATTGAAAATATGTAGACATCTCTGAACATAACATCGCCAAAGGTCTCTTCTCGATTTGAGACTCTAGGTTTTAAAAAGATCTTAAGAGCCTAGGAGGTCAGGAGAATGAAATTCATTTTCCTTTGGGATGGGGTCTGTACCATGTTTAGCTATTGAGCATTTGAAGTGTGAGTAGTTCAAGTGGATGTGTGGCATAAGTGAAAATACACACCAGATTTTGAAGTTTGGGATGGAAAAAAATCTAACATTTGCAATGATAATGTTTTATTTTGATTACATGTTAAAATAGTATTGTGACTACAGCGGATTAAAAACATATACTATTAAAATTATTTTCACCTGTACTACTTTTTTTTTAATGTGGTGTTATGGATTGAATGTTTGTGCTACCACAAATTTGCATGTTGAAGCCCTACCCCTTGAAGAGATGGTATTTGGAGGTGGGGTCTTTAGGAGATGAATAAGTTTAGATGAGTCTTCAGGGTGGGCCCGCATTATGGAATTGGTATCCTTATAAGAACTGGAAGAGTCTAGAGTGCTCTGTCTTTCCACTACGTAAGGACACGGGGAGAAGGTGGTCATCAGCAACCTAGGAAGAGAGTCTTTGCCAGAAAACAGAATTGACAGAACCTTAATCTAGAATTTCCCAGCCTTCAGAACTGTGAAAAATAAATAATTGTTATTGAAACAACCTAGACTCTGGTATTTTATTATAGCAGCTGTAGCTGAGTAACACATGTGGCTATTAGAATATTTAAATTATATATGCAGCTCACATTCTCTTTTTAATAGACAGTGCTGGATTGGATGGCATCTGTGATGTTTTCCCCTGTTCGGATTTGGCTGTAAAGATCTGCATATTAACAGCCCTTTGCTGTGGGGCCCACGTCGATATCCTGTTCTTGGCTCATAATCAGAGAGCTGTGCCAGTTTATCTTATCTGGCTCTTGGTCTCTTAGCCTCATAGACTTCAGCCTAGCTCCTTTTCTCTCATAGCCACACTTAATCCTCTCCTGTGGTTTCCCAGCATCCCACACTCAGTTGGTATTGATTATGGCTCCATCTCAGCAAGTCCTTACAGAGCCTTCCTCTGCCTCTTCACCTCTGTTGCTCTTCCCTGACTCGTTTATCCTCTCCCTTTCTAGAACTGGCACATATCCACGGATTCATGTTTACACTCTTACCCATTTTTAACACATCTTTTTCTCAGAGAAGTGTCTTCTAGCCCACAGCTTTTTCTTTGAGATAAATGATTCCACACATTTCATTCTGTCTCCCCATGGAATGCAGTCTGCAGATGAGACAAAGTCACTTCCAGAAGTGTATCTACTTCAAGTGTTAATAGTGATTATAATAGAAACTACTACTATTGTGATTTACTGAGTTTCTATTTCTGGCCAGGATCTGTACATTACAGACATTTCTTACCATAGTCCGACAAAGCATGTGCTATGATCCCCTATTACAGACAGAAAAAACTAGGCTGAGTGATGTTATATACCTTGCTCACAGATCACTGCTAGCAAATGGTAGATCTGAAATTTAAATCCAGATTTGTCTCTAAAGTCCTTGCTCTTATCCACTACATATATACTGCCTCCCACCTACTATATCACTTCCCAAGTTAAGCAACCAAGTTGGAATTCAATGCTGCATGACAAGTGACGTCTATAAGCAAATTTGCTGAAATGATAACAATACTATGCATTCGTGCAGTTTTGATGATTCTCCAGTTGGCATCTTATTGTCACAAAACTCAAATATGGAAGAATAAACTTTATCAGTTCTATTTCATACCCCCAAAAAATTAAGCTCTGGGGAGATAAGGTGATTTGTCCTAGGTCGTTACATTAAAAGGCCACAAACCAGATGAGAACCCAGTTCTTTTGAAACATTTACTTTCCTTTTTCTTTGCTCATTACTGTCCTTGGGCATTGTGCTGCCTAGTGGTGGAAATTAATGACGAATCTTTTGTTATGATTGCTGATTTAACCCTGCTTTATGTGAGGAGTTTGCAGGTATAGACCCGCTTGCGTTTCTCAGCTGTGGGTATGTCAGTCTCCTTCATCCAACAAGAATTACCTGAGCCTGAGTATGCCCATGCACTGTGCCAACAGTAGGAATAGAAGAGTGAACAAGATGTGACTTTGTCCTGAGAAGATACCTTCTAATGGGAGAGTATTATCCTGCAGTGGAAAAAATCATTGTCCTAATGGAATATAAAAAGCTGTGAGAAGCACAAAGGGAGAAAGAAATAAGTCTGCCTGGCAGGGTTTCATGGTAGAGGAGACTTCTGAGTGTAGTCTCAATGGACCGACTTCAGAGATGAAAAGCCTGAGTCATTGACAGTTCTGCAAAGGACCTCATAATTTTTAAACTTCATTAATTTCCTAAAAATATGCTTGTGGCCACATCTCCTTAGACAGAAGTAGCATACATTATTTATTGGAATATTTAAAATATTAACATCAGTAAATTCCCCAGCAACTTCACAAATACTCTGCCCAGTTAGATAAACTAATCTGAAATAATGGTTTTCAAGTTACTCAAACTCTCCAATTCTACAAAGCCATAAAGAATTCTTGGAAACAAATAGGAAGCCCAGAATAAGTATCTCAACTCTCTAAACATCAGCCATTTTAGACAGAGGAGGACACCATCCCTCTAGAATTTCATGTACTTTTATTCAGGTAAAAAGGTATTTTTTTTTCTCACAGTGAATACCTAGAATGTTTTTCTCTTCCAACAAGTATAAGATAAAATTCGGGTGCCATTGAATTTTATCACTTGAATATTAAGAGCAAAGATGTAGATTCTGATATGTTTGGAAATATTTGGAGCTAGAAAGAAAAGGATCTTTCAAGTGTAGAAACGGAAACTCATCAGAGCCAAACCCTTGGAGCAGCCCAAGAGGAGACTTCCCTCTGTTCTACTGTGGTCCACAGGCCTCAGATAATTGGGATTTTTGGGTAGCTGATATAAACTAGACTTAGATAATGGAGATCTTAAGTATTTCCAGTAGAGAAGGAAGATCCCATTGTGTGACCGCTCCTCTCGTGCTTTAGTGGGTTGTTTGACTTGTCTTCTGGGTGTGACCAGATAGGTTTACACCCTCTACTTGTAACCAAGATGGAATATTCCTTCTGATTCCTGACTCACTGAAGAAGGAGAGGTCCAGATCTACAAGGCTTGGAGAGCATCTTTCCTTCAAGCAGCCTTTGAAGGACAGAACAAGGGGCAGGAGTTCCAGGAACAGCTCAGCAGCACTGAGGATTGCTGGTGAATATCAATATTTTGTTGAGAATCTAAAAATGAATTGTTTCACAGAAGTGTTCAAAAATGTAATGGGCTATCTGGGGAGGGAGTGAGCTCCTTACCACTGGTATTATTTAAGTATTGGCTGAATAAGAATATACTGCATAAAGCAAGAGTTGGACTAAGGGCCCTAAAATCCATTTCAACTTCCAGATTTCATTATTTGCAGATCCTTGGTTTACCCTGTGTATGCGTCTGTGCTTGGACTTGCCATGTTGTTCTGCAATGATATGTTCATATACATGTCTCCCCGACACGTTTGAAAACTACTTGAAGAAAGGAACAATATTTGTCATTTTTCTATTCCATGTGTTTAGTGCAATGACTAGTACCTAGGAGACACCAAGTGAGTATTTATCAAATGAATGAATGAATGAATTCATTTTTGTATGTCAGTATGTATACATTTATGTGTATCCTGATTTATAGATTTATACTGTAAGTTACCAGTAAATATACTTGTTTGCTGTGATGGTGTTCATACGCATTAGAACCAAGGGTTGTTTGAATACCTGAATGATGGAATACGCTACCTAAATCCCCAGACATGGTACTTCGAGTTAATTAATTCCCTCTTTACAGATGGGGCCACATAATAGGAGTTAAGGCACAGCCAATGTGTGACCAGGGTTTTTCTGAATTTATATTTCTAGATCAAGTCTCCGGTGCCAGAAATGGCCCTAGAAGTGTGTGTGTGTAGGGGGTGGGGGTTAGAGGTCCCAGTGTAACTTGACTACATTAGGTGGCAGGTGTCTCCTGTGGTTAACCAAGAATTTGAATTCATCCCAACCTTGGGGAAGGTGGCAGGAGTGTGAGTGGCAGGGACTCCTGTGGCATGCTGGGTAGAAGGGCAGGTATCTAAGCTGAAGTGTGAGAAGAGGTAGGGGAGAATCTCAGCAAGTTATACTGGATAAGGAGGCCAGAATGGGGCCAAGAAGCAGAGGCACATAGGGTGTGGTTTTGAGATAGAAAAATTTTCAGAGAAGCTGAGGCGATGGGTGAGGTTGCACACAGAGTACTTTTTAAAAAGACTTGTTAGTTGAAATACACTTGTGCCAAACAGCACTATTCATTCATGTAGTCATTCATTCAGCAAATCTATATTGAGTGCCTACGTTTGATAGCACTGTGTAAATGTTAGGGTCAAATACAAATAAAGTAATATCCTTGCTCTCAAGTACGTAAGTATGAACTAAACTATAGACATATTAACAGAAAATTGCAATGTAGCATGATAAATGCTATAAGGTAAGCACAGGGAGCCCGTGGAAGCCTCTCAGGAACATCATAACCAAGTCTAAAATGAGATGTGAAGGATAAGTTGGAGTTAGCAAGGTGAAAAGGGTGAGCAGTAAGAACAATCTTGCTAGAGCTCTAGGAATGGCTGAATATACAAAAGACCTAAGAAGGGAGCTTATTCAGGGACTGCAAATGTCTTGTAATAGTTGTGCGTTATATACCATGTTAAATAGTCCAGACTTTCTCCTGGAAGCAATGAATAACTGGAGTATTTTAATCCAGAAGTGACATGATCAGATGTGTGTTTTAAAAATACTACTACAACTAAATTGTGGAGAATGGGTTGGAGGAAATGAAGAGCAGGGACTCCCTGAAGTTGTCACAGTGCTCATTAGGAGACGATGGTAGTTCAACAAAAGCTGAGGCAATGAAAACAGAAGCAGATAGATTATTGAGACATTTGAAAGAATGGACAAAGCATGGTGATCAGCTGGATGGGAGATGTAATAAGTCAAGGATGGCCAAGTTTCTGGCTTGGGCAACTGGGTAGATGGCTCTAGAGGTAGACCCATAAAAAAGGAGGATGTGTCAGTTTCTGGAGAATTCTGGTCTAAGGGAGCCAGAGGGTTAAACCTTCTTAAATCCAAGGGGCCACTCTGCTGGTCTGTCTCACACCACTCAATCAGTGTAGAAAAATCTCCTTTCAGAGCTTTATGAGATCTAATACCTGGGTCAGGTCCTCACCCACTCTAGGCATTATCATTTATTCATCCATTCAATTAACCAATATTTATGAAATGCCAATTATGCATTCATAGTATTCCAGTATTCTATAGACCCCACTGTCCATCTATGCAAGTAGCTTAGTTCTAAAAAAGTGACTCTCAAAGCCAGAATTATAGCTGTAAGTTTTTGATAGTCTTTCCGACTCACCCCACCCCAACTTATCAGGCATATTAGTGTTTGCGCTGTCATCCACTGCTTTAGCAGAAAGTATTTCTTCACTCCCTTTTTCCATGGTTGCATTATGTTTTTACATTAAATTCTCATGGTTCCATTAAATTTTAGTTTCTTCTTCATGGACTTTGTCTATGGGAGAGTTTTGACTTGGGTGGAGGTGAAATACCTAATAGAAATCTTTTAATAAGTTATTTTATGTGGCCAGAGGCCTGAAAACTCTTTTCTAGGCGCCAGGGTCTCCCGAGCAACTCCGGGGCCTCCTGTGGTTCAAGGGAGGTGTTGGAATTTCAGTCACAGGTGTGATGGATCAAAGCCTTCCTCAAAATACTTGTGTTTGATGCCATTTCAATTTACATTTAGTGCTTGGTTTTCCCAAGATGAGGTGTGAAATTCAAGCATCAGAGAAACCAGCAGGGGTTGCCGGATTAAAGTTAATAAAACACTTACCATGAGGCTATGTAGTTCAGATTAATAAAATAAAATCATGGATGTGAGAGCCTAACCTCACACATTGGTATCATCTTGCAAATCTGTTTCCTGGAAGCCAGAGGGTGCCTAGGCCCCTGGGCCAAGAGAGATGGGGAATCTACTTTGAAAACCACTCTTCGGTTAATCACTAAAGCCTATTTTTGTCAAACAAAGCTCTTGGGATCTCTATTTCACTTCTCAAAGATACTGCAAAGATTAATGAAGTGATTTTGAATTACCTGCTGTAAATAAGTGTTGCTTTTTAAGGATGTAGTATTATTGTTAATGTTATTTCATAATCAGTGAAGATATAAAATGTTTGATATTTAGTTCAGTTGATTAAACGATGATACCAGTGTGATTATGGCCCAAGATTGGATTTCTACTCCAGACATGTTTTTAGTTTTGCACAGAGAATGTGTCTTGTTCAATAGCAGACTACTTTTAGCCCCAGTCAGCCACCTCTCATGTGCTGATGTCTCAGTTGGCTAATGGATAAATAATGCAGCTTCCTCAATCCACTGACATGGGTAGATAGGTAGCCTTTGCATGCAAAAGCATATTATTATAGACTGCAAGTCTTGGAAGCCTGAACAGGTCTTTGCTAGGGGATATTAAGTCCAGAGAAAGCACCTGGTCTGCCCAAAGTCATCCAATTAATGCAGAGTCAGGGCTAAAATCTGGATTTATTAATAAGTCCAACATTCTCACTATTGCACTGTGCCATATTTATTCCGGTCTAAAATTCACCTCTAAAACTTTTGGGTACTTGGAGCCAGGCGCAGTGGCTCATGCCTGTAATCCTAGCACTTTGGGAGGTCGAGGTGGGCAGATCACGAGGTCAGGAGTTTGAGACCAGCCTGACTATCATGGTGAAACCCCATCTCTATTAAGCATACAAAAATTAGCTGGGCGTGGTGGCACACACCTGTAATCCCAGCTACTCAGAAGGCTGAGGCAGGAGAATCTCTTGAACCTGAGAGGCGGAGGTTGCAGTGAGCCGAGATCGCTCCACTGCACTCCAGCCTGGGTGACAGAGTGGGACTCTATCTCAAAAACAAACAGAAAACAAAAAAACTTTTGGGTACTTGGATTCAACACAAATTGCTAGAGAAGCAGTATCCAATAAAATGCACTACATTCTTTCGTACTTCCTAGTATTTTATTAGATATTGCTATTTGTTTGGTGCATCTCATATGAGTGTCATACTTCTCCAGGCACATACCCAAAAAGCAACAAGTCAATCGACCATGTCTCCTGTCTGGCAGGCAGTGCAGGAACCTGCAGGGCAACTCTGAACAGCATTCTAGAGACTAAATCAAGCCAGTTGGGCTGATTACAGCAAATGATGATTGGTGCCTATCCTAATTAGGCTGACAGGACTTCTGCTATGTAGACGTCCCACTTGCTGCATTCACAGATGTGGTGAATCAGTCATGTTCAATTATTCAACCACTTTCATTTGAGAACCTGCTACATGCAGAGGGTTATCAAGATCTCTTTGTCATATGGGCAAGAGTTTGGTCATGAGTTGTAATCAACCCAGGTAGAGTTTGCCTATAGAGAGATTCCTCAGGCTGGCCTTCTCAGCAGTGGCCAGTGGGGTGGAAATGATCTTTTTACGAAAGCCAAGAGCCCTCATGACTGTGTCTTTCTATCACTGTTTTCAAGAGGAAAAGGAAAATTGGTCTCCATGGTCCTTCTTGGCTCTGAAATGTTCCTTTAAAATAATATCTATTGCGTACCTTTTTCCAATTACAAAAGCAAACATGTTCATTGTTGAAAGTGCAGAAAATTACAAAGACGATAAAAAGTAGTCATAATTCTAATGCAATGAAAACTGCTTCCAACTTCTTAGTTCAAATTTTTTCAGTCTGTTTTTTAGGCAAATGGAAGAGTATATATCTTTTAAATGAAATTGAGAACCCAGTATATCCTGCCCTGAAATTCTAGGAGTCTATAAAGTATAGAGAACTAAATAGTAAATTTCTTGCTCAAAGCCGGGCATACTGCAGTCGTTCCATAAACATCTGTTAACTGAATGGAGAGGAAAATCTGGTTTGTGGGCTTGAGCAACTTCACACTCAGCCCTTGCCCAAATCTAGACAACAAGCTTTGTGTGCCAAAGGAGTGAAATGAGCTAGAAACTGACCACTTTTCTTTAAGAAAGCTTCCCTTTCCCAAGAGAACATCAATGACAATTCACACCCCTTTTTTGTATTCATTATGTATTTCAGGAGACTGCTTCCATTTGATGTGAAAACTACACATAAAAGGTACTTGCTGGAAGCATGGACCTCAGTGAAAAATGGACTTTGGAGGAAGGAGCCTGGTTATCTCATGCTGGAATTCATCCTTTTGCCAACACCAGAGGGGGTATGGCCGTTTTTGATGTCCCTGATAGCATGGTACTCCTCAGCTTCTGCACCTCATTATGTCAATCTGCTATACTGAATACGTGCCTATGCTGTTTGTCTTTTCAAAAGCAGCTAAGTGGAGAGGAGAGGGAATGGATTTTGAAGTCAGACAGACCTGGGTTCAGATCCTGAATTCACTACTTAAAAGTTTTATGGCTTTGAGAAAATCTGTCATTCCCTGGGCTCTAACATGAGAGTAAGAATGCCCACTTTGCAGGACATTCAGCTGTCATTTAATGAGCCCTTGCCCTGGCCAGGTGGGAAGTTGGTCAGACATCTTTGAGCACCTAACATATGTCAGGCACTGTGTTCCTGTTTTGCTCATCTCTCCTCTCAGCAACCTGCAAACATTCAAGTTGAGGATAAAGCAACCAGTCTAAACAGAGTAGGTCAGCTCTTTACCTTCTTTATGATTATCCGATTAATGTGACTCAGCGTTAAATGGTAGAGATATTTTTACTTTCCTGGAGCAGAGCATACAAATGTAAGAACCATAACCTGACACAGAGCTGTGGTTCTCTGTCAGGTCTAAGAATCCACTCTCTCTTCCATCCCTCAAATCTGATAGAGACGTACTTTGACAGTAGGAGCCATTCTATAGATGGGCAATGAAAGGCTGCTGAGGTTAATGCACTCACAGATGTTTTCACAGGGATCTGTCTCCCATTTGTTTGTTGTTTATTCATTTATTCAACAAATATTATTGAGCATCTATTTTATGCCAAGCACTGGTAATACGAGAGAGAGTGCAAGATTGACGTAGAGAACAGCAGACTGTATTGCTGATGTGCCCACCTCTAAAACAGGGTAACTTATATGGCAACAAACATCTGCAGATCTTCTGCACTACACCAGGGTATGTCTTCCAACCAAGACTGCTGCACACAATGAGGTAGTTTCCAAAGGAAAGGCAGGAAGCTTTGGGAAAGGAAATGTGGATGCATTTCACCCAAAAACCAATTGTTATTCGTTCCTGTGCACTGTCATGCTGTCGTTCTAGCCACTTTTTAGAAGTCCTTAAGCCAGCATCTCTTCACACCCCGTAGAAAAAAGCTGAACCTCCCTAGCTCAACACACAGGCCTTCAGGACCTGACCTCTGCCTGCCTCTCTAGATTCATCTCCTGCTGCCCATCACTAATAGCAACTCCCTCCCTCTCACTGTGTCAACCTCTACCTGGATACCTGAATACATCCTGCCCTCACATACCTGTGAATCTTTGCAAAGGCTGCTATTATCATCTCTCTTCCACTTGGCCAGTTCCCACTCATCTTTGAAGCTGCTGTTTAAGTCGTCTGTCCTGGGATCTCTTCCTGCCACCACCTCCTACCAACCCCCATCCTGGTCTGAAGGAGAGTCACTCCTCCCTCCTCAGTGCGCCACAGCCCCTGCAGATTCCCATGTCACAGCACATATCACACTGTATTGTGCTTATCTTTAACCTGAACAGCCTGTGTGCTTCTTGAGACAGATGCCTTGTTTTATTCATCTTTGCATCCCTTTAACCATAGCATGGCAAATTTGTGCTATATATTTGACGGCTGGATGAATGAATGAATGACAATTGGGACCACATCCTCTAAATATCTCTGCCTTCATTGAAAGCCTTTTTTTTTTTTTTTTTTTTTTTGGCTGTGAGATCCCATCTAATTGTATAACTGCTTCTGGCATCACCACATCACTTCACCTTGCTTTCAGCATACCTATAGCATTTGATTCAATGACCCTAGGCTTGTTACCAAAGCCTAAAGGCAGAGAAGAGAAAGAAAGTGTGGTTTCCCTACTGGTGCTTGCTGCTTTTGCAACCTAGGCAATAGAATCACCCATTAGAGAATTTCAGAACTGAAAGAAGGCTTAGGGATCACTGTAACAAAGTGGCGCCTAAAAACTGCACAGTGTGACCATCTCCAAGGACTGCCTTGTCCCTCTGTGAGTTTACCATGTCATCTATGTGCAATCTTTGGGGCAAGGCTGGAAAATAGGAAGGGAAGGTCTGCCTAAAGGAAAGGCACGGCTCTTGGGTAAGTGATGAGCTGCTGGGGCTGAGGGAAAAGCTTAGTTCTGTAGGCAGCAGATATCATAATACCCGGTTCCAGTTCAGATAATCAGTCTATATCCTGCAAGGATGAAGGCATCTAAGACAAAGTATGGCAGTGTTGTAGTAAGTGAGTGAAGCACAGACACAAGGAATCAATGTGACTGAAATTTGAAAATCCTTGTGGGCAGCTGATATTACGGTGGTTCTCACAGGCCGGGGGCTGAGATTCAGGAAAGGTACAGGTCCTTAGAGGACTGAGTCAGGTGCCAGAATGGGAACCTAATGAAAACTTGAAGTGGGATGAGGAAACTGGCACTCAGAGATGAAGTGTGCTGGGCCAGAGCCAAGTCAGAAATGGACAAATTATAGAAAAATATTTTAAGCATATATTAGGTATATAATTTTGCAAGATGTTATACTAAGCCTTTTTTGTATATATATCTATATAGATTATATCAATTAATTCTCACAACAGCTTTATTCTCATTTCATGACTGAAGAAACTGAGCCTCAAGAGGCTGAGAAACTTGTACAACATCATTCAGCTCACAAATGGCAGAGTTGGAATTTGAATCAAGGTCAGTCCAATCCTAGACACCATAAGCTACTGTCCCTCAAATTCTTTCTCCCACATTCCCTACTCTGTCTTCACAGCATAAGGCTCTGGTGGGCCAGTTACAAATTTGTATTGCTAGTTATTTGCTTGTGACAGTTAAAATGAGAACTAGCCCTGAGCAGTGCCAGAAAACAAACAGTGCTGCTGTAACATGTGCATTCTCATCCAAGCCCACAGCAGGGCTCTCCCCTACAGCCATCTTAGCTCACGCATTGCCAAAGTCTTGACCCACCTCCTTTAAAGCATCTTTCTTTGATACTCCATTTCCCCACCTCACCTCTCCCCACCACTGGCTAATGCCAGCTGTTCTATCTCTGAGGCTTAGTATGGACTGATGGGGTTTGCATTTCTAGTGAATTACCAGGGAAAGCCCTGGAGTGTCCAAGCTTCAAGGTTTTGTTGTTGGCTTCCTGTAGTCCTCAGAGAATTGCATTATGTGCCAGGGAGGCTCAGTCATTCTGCCGAGTCACAGGCCTTGAGGCAGATCCACACATCTGCCCTTGTATTATCCTCAGAGCATCTCCAGTTGTAATTAATTGGGTAGGAGAGCTTCCAGGAAGCTGGCTGTGGAGAGCCCTGAATGCCTGGAGGTGATAAGGAGTTTCTGAAGGAAAGTCCCTCTTCCACTCCTGCTTCTGACACTAAAAATATTTCCAATGACTTGGGCCAGTGGGTTTTCAAACTCATTTTAAAGGTCTAGAGCACATTTTCCAAAAGAAATCGTATGCAGTTCCTGACATACAACACAAAAGGAGACAGTGTTTGGCCGCTGTCACATTTCTGACCGTTGCATTACAAGTTGATTGGGCTGTTCAGCCTCCAGCCACATCATGTATGTGCGGATTTGGTACGGAAGGGGAGGCCCTTCTCAGCAAATCTATAAAGTATTTCTTCTTCCTCTTATAGATGTGCTCACTCAGCTGTTTGGGAACTCTGCTGTCATCCACACTTCCCAGGGAACTCAACCTGCTTAAGCTCCTCTTTAGGGGAGAGGCAGGAAGTCTGGGAAACACAGCCTGGCAGTGTGGGCCAGGTGCGTCATAGAAATTCAGTGATACTGTTCCCATTATGGTTATATAAACAGGAAGGAACAGATTTCCTTTCTGCCGCCTCTCAGGGTCAGGGAGAGTTTTAACACTGGTCAAGGAGGAAGGAGGCAACTCTTCCTGAGTGCAGTCTGTGTGCCAAGCATTGCCATGTACATGATTTCATTGCATTCAAACGCTTATTGAAATCTTGCGAAGTAGTTAGTCTTATTTCCATTTTGCAGACAAGAAAACTGAATCTTGTCTATTTTTCTTGCAAACTCTGTAGTAAACAGATGCATATAATGGAATCCATTATCTGTGATCTCCTACTGGCACTGGTTTAAATTAGTTTCATAAAGTCCATCATCTGTTTCAATTTTTATTTTACAGAGGAGAGCAGAGTCTAAGCATTTGGGACACTAAAGATTAGTGGCAAAACTAGGTCTATAGCCCCGGCTTCTGCTTCTCCTCCCACCACCCACACTATGCTGACTGCTAAGGCAATCGCTTCCTGGGAAAACCACTTTACTGTGAAAGAAGAGAAGCCTCTGTGTTGTCCAAGAAGACTCCATTTGCAGCTCTGAAAGAAGCGATTCCCCTTCAGGCCTCTGCGTTAGATGCTGGGGTGGAAATGTAAAATCATGGTCTCTGCATTTCAGCAGAAACTCACATTTATCCTACAGATTTTGCTTTTTAATAGTTTAGTCATAGATTTCAATTGCAGCAAATGTTTTTGTCCCTAATCTTAACACTGTGTATTTTGCCTGATTTCACTGAATCGATCTAACTGAGTGTAAGTCGGAAGTGTATGATTTTTCTCTGCAGGGACCTTTTCTAGTATATATTTTTGGAATCGTTCTTTATTCTGATTCATGTCCAAGAACACCTTCTAGTAGCTTCTTGGCTCAGTCAGATTTTATTTCCTTTGATATGATATTGAGTGAAGATTCTTTTAAACCTTCATCTCTGGACTATACTTGGTAACAAGAATCTGGTGGGGAGGCAGTGCAGGAGGGGTCAAGTTTAATTTATTTATATATTTCCCAAAACACCTTGCTTCTGTTGATAGCATCTTCTACATTGATATTTGGAATTTTTAGAGGACATATTTTGCATTTTCACCAAAATGAATCCTTGGCTTCCTATCAGAGTTAATATCATTTCATCTCTTGGGCTGTATTGTTTCTGCTTAGGATAATGTTTTTTTCAGGTAAGATATAGTTAATTATTCTTCCTATGGAGCCCACTCCTTTCTTCTGGAAATTACAAAACAAAGCAGTTACCTGAAGCCTGATTTTCATTTAAGGGAAGTAAAATAACTGTGTTTTCTTTTTCCTTTTCATCAAGTCTTATAAAGAAGAGGAATTGTACTAAAAGGAAAGACTATTAAATCCTAGAGAACAAGAAATGCCCTTTGGGCCAATTCAGCCTGGGAGCTAATGCTTCAACCGATCAATTGCAAATTTCTTTTTGATGAAACCTTACTGGTGGGCATGTGTTTGTCCTTAGTATCACCTGCTGGCTTGTCCTAGGAGGTGGAGTTAAGAGACAAGGATAACAGAAGAGAGTCATGCTGAGCTCAGGCAGCCTTAGCCCCTCTTCGCTCTAAATCAGTCCTGCCCACGCTCCCCTGGGAAAGGAGGGGAGGAGGGGCTGTATTGCTTCCCCACTTTGCTCAGCTGTTAACTAGCAGAGGGCCTCCAGGAGACAGAAGGCTACCTGCAGAGAAGATCAAAGGGCAATGCCAGGAAGGAGAGGAAAGCAGAGAGATGACTCAGCTCAGCTCACTTCTTTATGTCTTTCATGCTTGAAATTGGTGATTTCCTCAGGGACTGGGGATGGGAAGGCCATACACACATCCTAGTGGGCCCTACCTACCATCTTAACTTGTGATTATGGCATTTGTGCAGCTTTTTCTTGCAAAGAGAATCAATGGCATACTTTCACTGGATAAAGTTTCTCCCCATGGGGCATTTAGCCCCTCACCCATCTCTTGGAGGAAGAAGCATATCTGTGTGAGACTCAGTTTCTTCCTCTTCTTGACATGATCAAGTAGCTAAGTAACCCCTGGGGGCCCCTAGAGTCAGAGCAGCCCATAACGGCCCTCCTGTTGGCCACTCCTCCAAGTAGAGCCTGCAGTCAAAGCAGACCCTGCCACCTCTGCAGCAGAGGCTGAGCAGGGGCTTGATGGTATTCCCAGATTGCTACAGGGCAGGTTCCTGGCTCACAACCGGAGTCCTTGAACACTAAGCAGAGTATCTGTGATGGGTGTTGTACTCCCAGAAAGTATCTAGAGTGTGCTCTTAGCTCTAGAAATGTAGCTAAAATTTCCTTTGATCCTGGAGTTATGTCCAATGTTGCTATATAACCTTACCTCATTTACTGAGGAACGAGGGAGCTGATTGAGTTTTCCAGATAACTGAAGAGTTATGTGTTACCCTTGAAACACTTAGATTTTGTTTAAAATTTTAGTTTTCTAATGGTTGATAAAACTTTTCTTCTATGACTTTTTAATATACTTTCTTGCCTTCCTAAACAGAAAATAGTCATACCCCAGGTTATGACTGGGGTGGAGCAAAATTTCATTTAGGAATTTTTGCCTTTAATTTGGAATCCATAATAACAATATCCAACTTGTTTAAACAATTCATATACACATTTGAATATGCCTAAAAAATTCCCACTAGAGACACATAAGAAGTTGTGGATGGTTTTTAGTTTGAGAATGGAGGTTAGAAGAGGACAGGAAAGGAGACTTATTTTTCAGTTTATACCCATCTATACCAAATGTTTTTTCCTTTACAGGGAAAACATTTTATTTGTTTATATTATAAAAATAAATTTAAAACATTTACAATAATACAAGGAAAGAAAGAGCATTAAAGTTAGGAGTTGGGTTCCCAGGCCAGCTCCCAAAAGCCCATTCAATTCATGATATATCATGGCGATAGTAACAGTGGCCATTAGATACAGGCCCCTGTGTAATCTGTTTCTATGGGAAACTTCCTCTTGAGCCTGAGAAATATTTCCACCTTGTCGAAGTTTCCTCTCCACATGTCCCACCTCTAATAAATGTGCTGCCCTAGAAGCAGGGGCAGGGACTCCCTCTTGCTGTCTGCTGAGGCTGTGGCAGCAGGAGGCCCTCTTGCCACCTGGGACAGGAAAAGGAGAGCAGTCTGGCATGCTCTAGCCCTCTATGTGGGAAGAAAATCAATATGTATGTATGTATGTATATATGTATGCATTTTGAGACTGAGCCTCGCTCTGTTACCCAGGCTAGAGGGCAGTGGCATGATCTTGGCTCACTGTGACCTCCACCTCCCAGTTTCAAGCAATTCTCCTGCCTCAGCCTCCCAAGTAGCTGGGATTACAGGCGCCCACCACCGTGCCCAGCTAATTTTTGTATTTTTAGTAGAGACGGAGTTTCACCATGTTGGCCAGGCTGGTCTTGAACTCCTGACCTCAGGTGATCTACCTGCCTCTGCCTCCCAAAGTGCTGGGATTACAGGCGTGAGCCACTGTGCCTAGCCAGGAAATGAACATTTATTATGTACCCACTGTGTGCCAGACACTGTGCCTGGTCTGTCTCACACCTTACTTGTTTTGCTGTTCCTAACAATCCAGTGAGGCACGTATTATTGTCAGGAAACTGAAAATGCCCCCCAATAATTCACAGAGCTGAGATGCAAACCTGTAAACTTGTGCACTGTTCATTATAACTCAGTGATGCTCCAGCAGAACTATTTCTTTATAAGAGACCTATAAAAGTCAAGTGTGGGAAGGCACTTTGCACATTGTCCTGAGATTCAATAAGGTCTGTTATGGAATCCCTTATTGGAAAGGCACTGATCACCTCTGTGTCTGCAGTGCCTAGCACAGTGCTGGAAGCATGGTAAACTCCCAGTAAATGTTTGTTTGATTAATAGGAAACATTATTGTTGGCTCTGTTCTGCTTCCTAAGATAGAAAATTGGAATCATCTACTTTAGAGAATTTTCAACAGCGAATACTGAAACAAAAGACATGTTTTCTCATTAACTCTCAGTTGATTAGGAAATTCAAATAACTAAAGTGCTGTAAGTATAGTTCCTAGCTTACAAGTCATCTATTTATAAGAAGAAATGGAAGGCAAGTCCATTGTGAGAACAGTTTGGCAGGCTTCAGAACCTAATCACCCTGTGGAGGACTGGCAACACTCTTCATAGGGGTAAACCTATTGCCAGCTCCATGTAAGCAACTTTCAAGCCAACTCTTGGAATGCAAACTAAAAGTCGGAGACAATGAACATTCCCCTAATGTAAACATACTCTGTGGTTAGTATTTTCTTTCAGTAACTCAAAATTGTTACGGGATAAAAAAAGAGTCCATTTGTGTCAGCTGTAAAGGAGCATGGCATCCAATAATAACTAACATTTATTTGACTTTTACAATGTGATACTCTTTCTTCTAGGGGCCACAAGTACATTAGTTTATTGTACTCTCACTACATTGGCATGCTAGGTATGGTTATTATCTCCATGTTTACGCAACGCTGACGCTGAAAGAAACTAAGTTACTAGTTCATATTGGAACTGGTATTAGAACCCAGGACTGGCTGATCCCAAAGCCCTCTATAGACCACCTCTCTTGAGACACAGAGGCTGTTCGCTTCTTGATTCGATAGGAAACCGGAGGAGAGCCCATCTGAGCCCATTCACTCATAGGATCAGCAGGTCAAAAGCTGCTCTTAGGATCTAGGACTGATTATTGGAATTGGCAATGGCAAAGCCATTCTTGCCCTTGACAAGAGCTACTCTGGCAGAGTGAGGTAGAAACCTGTTTAGGCTGCTTGTAAGAGCAAAATGAAGAAAGGGTGCTATCAGTGTAGACAATTATTTTAATGAATTCTGTTGTAAAGGGTAGCCGAGAATTGGAGTAACGGCTAGAGATATGTAGAATCAATGAAGGATTTTTAAAAAGACAGGAACATAGTAGTATGTCTGTATACTGATGGGAGTGATCTAGGACTGAAGACAATATTAATCCAGGTGGGAAGAGGCAAAAGCCACATGAATGGGACCTGATTTATACTGAAGGCCGTAATGGCCTTAGATGATTCATCTATAGCAACAGGAGAGCGGGAGAGTAAACAAACAGGCAAATGCAGAATGATTGCTGGGCTGCACTAAGCTGCTCCCTTTGATTTTAGTGGTCATGAATTGAAAATAAGACCAGGTAGCATAATTTTGTGCTTTTTTTTTTTTCTTTTTCTTTTTTTTTTTAGATGGAGTTTTGCTCTGTCTCCCAGGCTGGAGTGCAATGGTGTGATCTCGGCTCACTGCATCCTCTGCCTCCTGGGTTCAAGTGATTCTCCTGCTTCAGCCTCCCAAGTAGCCAGGATTACAGGCATGCGCCACCATGCCTGGCTAATTTTTGTTTTTTTTTAGTAGAGATGGGTTTTCGCCATGTTGGCCAGGCTGGTCTCAAACTCTTGACCTCAGGTAATCCACCCACCTTGGCCTCCCAAAGTTCTGGGATTATAGGCATGAGCCAACATGCCCAGTCAAATTTGTGCTTCTTTAATCATGTTTAGCTGGGTGTAGATGGAAAGAAGGTGGAGAGTTATATTTTACTAGCGTTGTGTTTTTACCAGGTAAATAGCATGAAAAGAGAGCAGAACATGGTTTTGAAGGTGTAAGTAAGAGAGAAATGATAATGAAACTGGAAACCAACGTCCATAAGGAAGGAAGGAGGATCATAAGGGGAGTGAGGGACAGAGCAAACGTCATGGATAAGTAAATTATAGATGCTGGTGGGGTCAAGGACACATTGGATTAAAATAAGAGCGAGGATAAGCTGGCAAGGTAGGAGAGTGGCATACTTCACATTGATATTATGCATGGCATTGCTATGACAGCAGGGGGCTGGTGTGGTTGGAGCAGGTCAAGAAAGGTATAGGATGCAGAAGACTTGAGAGATCAGAGTGTGATTATACAGATGCAGAAAAATAAGAATTATCACAGCAATGATACTGGAAAAAGTGACAGTGAATCAGATGCTATTTTCTTCAGGAAATGAGGTTAAACAACCAGAGGGTATGTAGATGGCTGAAATAGAGAAGGCAAGTAATGCAGCCTGTTATTTTCAAGGAAAGCCAGATATGGGGTTTGAGCAAGACACTGAAAGAAACATTCAGAAAGGAGACTGAGGATTTATGGGAGATTTTGCTAGTGATGAACCATGAGTTGCTGAGGACAAATGAGAGAATTCTAGGAGGTGGGAGGGGGATGGAGTGATGAGTGCAAACCTTCACCCAAACATACTCAATTCCTGGATTTGGGAGCTCAGATTATAAGAAGCAGGAAAAAGAAGAGGATCGAGAGATAGGCTCAGCCCCTCTAGAATGCTGCCTTGCTGAGGAAGGACAGCCCCACCCCTGCTTCCCTGGGCTCCGTAAGCAATGCTGGCTGAAAGGACTTTCTGTCCTCCATGGTGATTTGTAAACCAAAAACTGACAGTGGAAAACCCAGAGATGGCTGAGTGTTTACAAGATGAGAGCATACTGGCTCAGATCCGGGTTCTTAGGCTGTCTCAGCTGGTGCTCTGACCACTTTGAGACAATAGAAGGCCCCCCAGGAGGCTGCCCAGACTGTTGACCCTCCAGTAGCCCTCCAAGGGTGGAGAAGGGACAACCATTTCCATGCTTGCTCCTTCTTTCCCCCGGACCCCGCCCTGGGTCATCAGCTGCTGGGCTCGCTCTGGAGCACATCCCAAGTCCAGACTCCCCGCCCCCCGCAATTCAGAGCCGTCACAGTCAGTCCTGGGGTCTGGGGGGAGATACATAACACATCTGCCCAAGTTATCCAGGCCACTGACCCAGAGAGGGAGGTTCTCACAGCGTGACATTAATTATTTTAGAATTTACATCTCTCAGAGCATAACGATTGCTTCTAAGTTCTGTATTAGAAGTAGTCAATCTTTCACAGAGTAGAAGGAGCACTGCTCTTCTCTCCTCCCTTCCCTTCTTCCTCACATACTCCTACCACAATGCTGTCACGCATACATTCACAACTTCTCAGCCTCAGTTTCCCTACCTGTGCAATGGGGTTCATATTACTTTGCCCACTTGAGCCAAGTGATCTCCTGAAGAGTAGGAAATAATGTTGGACTGGAGTTGGAATTCTGGTTCCAAAAGGAGGGGACTCGGGGGCATTTGGTGCTCCTCCTACCTTTTGCGAGACCTATTCAAGCCCTGAAAATTCTCCGTCTCCTCAGGAGAAGCCACAGAACAAATGATTTCCCAAGCGTCGGAGGAGGGCAGACAACACAACAGAGCAGGGAATCGGGTTAGAACGGGTTATGCTCTGATTTTCCGGAAAATGGGCAAACGGGGCGGGGACTGGGGAGGACTCAGCCAGCAGGGAGTTTGGAGGCCGCGCGCGCCGCCGCGGAGCATGACGGCCACGGTCGCCTAGCAACGAGCGGGGATGCGCGGGGCGCCTGGGTGGGCGAGGGGTGCTCGCTGCCGCCGCCGCCGCCGCAGCGCGCCCTCCGGCCCCGGGGACCGCGGGAAAACTTTGCGGCTCCTCGGCGCTGGGGCGTCTGCGCCAGGCCCGGCGGACAGAGCAATGCGCCCCGCAGGCTGAGGGAAGACGGTGCGGTTGCGGCCCAGCGCCCGGCCCGGGTAGCCGCGGAGAAAGTTGGCGCGCGCCTGACGGCGCCTGGAAGCAGCGCGGTGCCCGGGCCGAGTTGCCCCCAAGTTTCTGCGGCGATTTCTCACTCCCAGGGGACCGGAAGGCCCGAATCCCGCGGGACCCCGGCTCACGGATTCTGAGCGCTGGGAGAGAGAAGCCCGCGCTTTTCCCGGGGACCTGCGCTTGAGCTGATGCTTGGTGGGTTCGCCCTGGATGGTAGCGATTCGAGTTTTGTTTTCTGCTTTTCTTCTCCCCCAGACAGTGAGTTTGTGGAAGCCTCGCCCGCATCCTACAGCTCAGACGAGTTAGGTAAGTCTGCTCCTTTTGTCTTTTATTTTTTCGTCGCAATTCTGCCGGAGAACCGCGAGTTTGGGGGGCGCCGAGATGAACTCAGCCTGAGGTGGGGCCGGAGTCAGGGTGCGGAGGGAAATGGCCAGGGGACACCTGCTGCCTTCGCGGCGGGAACCGGCCTTTCCTTGGCGCTGTGGGTGGCGGGGCAAGTGTCCAATGTGCCGAGTGTGTGTGTGTGTGTGTGTGTGTGTGTGTGTGTGTGTGCGTGCGCGCGCGCACGTGCGTCTGGGTCAGTAGAGCTGCTCCGAGGAGCCTGGCACAGCAAACTTCTAGACCTGGGGATTCTGTAACCTGCGCTCATCCTGCCGGAAGGACATAAGTGGCTGGTTCTGTCTTACCAAGTACCTGGCAGGAGAAGGACTTTGTATGGGTCGTCCTTACCCTGAATTTAATGAAGTCAGGCGCTGAAAACGGCGGTGTAATTATTAAACTATAAGGCCCGGGAGCTGCTTCCCTCCCTGGTTTCTATTCCTCAGTTAGCCTGTAGGCGTCTCCAGACAGGACATTCCATCCTCATGCCTGCTGTCATGGTAAGTGGAGATTTGTGATGGGTGAAGCGGGACACTCTTGTCAGAGACAGGCTGAAAAGAGAGTGTAGAGAAAGAAATGCGAATGGTCAGGATCTCTCTAACTTCCTGCCACCCCATTCTCACTCGGTGGCTTAGTGGTTGGGTCCTTCTCTCTTTTCCTTCTGCTGTCAGGGTTAGTTTAGCTGCGACTGGTCTGGGCTATCAAGTCTGTCCTTACTGTTCTTTCATCACTAGCCTGAATATCTTGCCTGCCTACCATGAAATGAAAGAATTTATTTGATGATATCTGTTGCAGTAAAAGAGGAGGGGAACTGTCCACAAACAGCGGTTTAAATACGTTTATCCTCAGTAACACGCTCAGCTGTGGGCACCCTGTTCCTGGTCAGCCTCTTGTGCTGGGAAGAATGTCCTCATCAAGTCTCACAGGACCTGAAGCAAAATTCCACCTTGACAACGACTTTCATTCATTTCTAAGAGCCAAGCACCCGAAATAGGTCTGGATCAAGGTTGGCATTCTGTGGTAGGGAAGAGTACCAGGTTTTATTCAGAGGATGTGTTTCTGACAAGTTGTGAGGCAATCACTTCTCTATCAATGGAATCATAGACTAAATGCATGAGCAAAACTAGCTTTTGAAACACACTGTGGTGAATCATTTTATGAAATGAAACTGACATCTAAACCATAGCTTTGCATGATGTGATTTATTAAGAGGGCAGGTACCTGATGCTCTGCTCCACGCATGTATAATTGTATGTTAATGACACTAGCATTGATGCCCCACAGTTTGACAGAAGCTATTTGGTCCTGGTTCATCCATAAACGTAAGCAATGGCAGGATGAGCATTGCTTGCTCTGAGAAACCAGCCTGTATAACTACTAAATTGTTTGCATTCACAGAATGATTTGTGTAGTGGGAAGGCCCAGGTATCTGACCCTTTTTCATCTCCATATCTCCCTCTGGGACTTTCAGACTGGACTGCCCCCATGAGGCACTGACAAATACGGGTATCCTTTCAAATTAGCAATATAGAATCAAAAACAATGTTTTTTCTCTTCAGCTCCCCTATGGTAAAAGCCCAGTTTCTCATGAGGAGTTTAGAGTGTGTGTCTTAGTCCATTTGGGTTTCTTTATCAAAACCGGACTGGGTCATTTGTAAACAACAGAAATGTATTTCTCACAAATTCTGGAGGCTGGGAATTCCAAGATCAAGAGACTGGCAGACTCAGTGTCTGGTGAGGGCCTGCTTCCTGGTTCACAGATGGCTATCTTCTCACCGTGTCCTCAATATGGCAGAAGAGGGCCAGGGAGCTCTTGCCGTCTCTTTTCTAAGGACACTAATCCCTCTGGTGAGAGCTCCATCCTTGTGACCTAATCACTTCCCAAAGGCCTCACCTCCAAATACCGTCACATTGAGGATTAGGTTTCAACATATAAATTTTGAGGGGATATAAATATTCAGTCTATAGCAGTGTGATGGGAACCATGGGGTTCCCTTCTGGGTTCTGGGCTTGCAGGGTGATAGAGAAAATAAAACGGAAGTCTGAGAGTTTGAGATCAAAGTTCTAGCTTTCAGTCTGCTCCAGCTTCTTTAGCAGATATGTTAATTAGCCTTAGTTTCTTCATCTGCAAAAAGCAAAGGTTGTGCCCGGTGATCCCTGAGGTGTCTCCCAGTTCTACTCTCACCTCTTAAAGTGCTGTGAGGGGCTGTAAGGCAGAGGAGGCCTATAGCCATTGGGAATTCATTGTTTATATTCATGTGCCATGCTGTTTGGGTACATGGTGTCCCCAAGGACAGAGCAGCTCTCTGGATCAGGCTGCTTTGTTTTCATGCTATTCAGGTCAAAGACAGAGCTGTCATTTCTCCCTTGGAAAGAGTCATGATGGTTTTTGGTACTTTTCTTAGACACACAGAAAAATGCCTCTTACAGCAGTTGATGAGCTTGTCAAGCAACCATTCTTTCTGGAGCATAGATGAGCCCAGGTTCACTCCTGGCCAGAATATGAGAAGAGGCAGAGGAAAGTTAAAAGAAAATTGTTTTTCTACTGATAATACTACCTCTTCCTCTTCTTCTTCTTCTTCTTCTTCCTCTTCCTCCTCCTCCTCTTCTTCTTCTTCTTTCTTCTTCTTCTTTTTTTGAGACGGAGTCTCACTCTGTTGCCCAGGCTAGTGTAGTGGCATGATCTTGGCTCACTGCAACCTCCGTCTCCCGGGCTCAAGCTATTCTCCTGCCTCAGCCTCCCGAGTAGCTGGGACTACAGGTGTCTGCCACCATGCCCAGCTAAGTTTTGGAAATTTAGTAGAGGTGGGGTTTTGCATGTTAGCCTGGCTAGTGTCGAACTCCTGACCTCAGGTGATTCGCCCCTGTCGGCCTCCCAAAGTGCTGGGATTACCGGCATGAGCCACTGTGCCTGGCCTATACTCACAATACTTCTGACACCCAATGTGTAGGTTTTCCACACCAAGTAATTCTTTAATGCTTTGCAGCCACCGACCAGATGTCCTACAGTTTAATTAAATTTTACCACTACCCAAAGTTAGCACAGGCCCTATAGGGTTAAGGGCTCAGTCTTGCAAGACTACCTACCACTTCAGGTATCAACTGCAAGTGGTGGGTCCACATATTACCCATACTTATGTCTAACTTGGCTACAAATCAGGGCTTCCTACAACCTTCTTTTGGTTTCTGTAATTTACTTTAATAGCTTACAGAACTTGGGGAAACACTATACTTACGTTTGCCAGGTTATTATAAAAGATACAAACGAACAGCTGGATGAAGAGATGCAGAGGGTGAAGTCTGGAAGGGTCCAAAGTACAGAAGCTTCTGTCCTTTTAGACTTGGGGTGCACCACCCTCCTGGCTTATGGATAGGTTCACTAACTCAGAAACTCTCCATACCCCCTCATTTAGGGTTTTTATGGTTGTTCCACTAGGCATGATTGATTGAATCATTGACCATGGGTGATTAACTCAATCCCCAGTCCCTTTCCCTCCCCAAAGGTCAGGTGTGTATGTGGCAGGAGTGGGGGAGGAAGGGGAGAGAGTAAGTGGGTGGGGCTGGTAATTTCAACCTTTTAATAATATGGCTGGTTCTTCCCACAACCAACCCCCATCCTGAAGCTGTCTAAGGACTTTCAGCCACCAGTTATCTCATTAGCCTAAATTCAGGTATGGTTACAAGGTACGTGTTATGAATAAAAAAAGATGCTCCTGTCACCTCTATCACTCAGGAAATTTCAAGGGTTTTAGCAGCTCTGTGCTGAGAACCAGGGATGTAAACCAAATACATATATATATTTTTATTACATCATAGCATCACGGAAGTCCTAAAAATTTAGGTTGAATTCAGTTGCAGTTACTTGTGACCCTGGGCAGGTGTTTAAACTGCTTTAAACCTCAGTTATTTAATCAACTCAGTTGGGACCTTGCCTGGGTATGGTAAATGGTGTATGTAAAGTCCATGTATTGAATGTGCTTGTAATTCAGGAAGTGCTTTTATTTTATTGTCTTATTATTATTATTCATTTAAAACATACTTATTTCCCAAGCCTCAAGGATGAAATAGCTTTTATTAGTTATGCCACCTACTAATCAAATCATTTTTATTTCTGGAAACTTCTCTACAACTTAGCTAGTCTCCAAAAAGGGATAGTCAGGAATGGTGATTAGGTCAGTGGAATTATTTAATGATTTGTCCCTGAAGCCTTATGTGGAATGGTTTTCTGTCTGAGGTTTTGGTGATAGTTTCACTACTTTTTTGTCTTGTGATTGGTAGTCCATTCCACCTTCAAATTTTTATATCAGTCTGCAAGTTAATAACTATTGGCTCCTTGGTGGATCGATTCTGTGTTGCAGCAAGATTATATAATAAAATTAAGTCACCGAAAAGGGGCTTTTGAAAAAGCAGTAGAGAAAGGGGTCAATCTCTGGATGAATGCTGTATTTAAGGTGGCCATGATGGAGAGTCAAGAAATACACTTTCTTTCCTGAGGTGGTGGTACCGTTTTCTGAGGAGACAAAGCCCACACTTTCCCATAGTTTCCGTGGCCTTTCTGTAGTTCCATCCATAGCTAGAAGTTACAGCCATCTGAGAGGGTTAGAAAGAATGTGTGGAGAGTTGGGATGAACCCAGATGTACCACATCTGCCCTGTTAATAACCTTGACTGAGTCTCCTCTACCTGGAGGATAGATATTTGGTTTGACGTAGGAGGAATGCCATGATCTGCATCACTCACACCCACTATGCCACTCTAGTTGTATGGAACTATGGGGCAATCCTCTACATTCAGCTCGGATTCCACACCTGCATGCTCCTCCTCCCCCTTCTCCCTGTCTCCCCTGGCTTGCTCCTACCCAGCCTTCAGCACGAATCCCATGTGTCATGTCCTCCTGGTGTTTTTCAATTTTGGCTGCACATTAGATTCAGGAGGAGCTTTTAGAAGTCCAGAGACCAGTTCGCAATCCTGAACGATTACATCCGAATCTCTGGGATGTGGACCCAAGCATCAATGTTACTGCGTTTTGTTTGTTTGTTTTTAATCACATCTCAAGTGATTTCAATGTGCAGCTAAGATTGTGAACAACTGCCCTACATTGTGGCTACCTTATTCTTCTTTGTAAATCTATCGGCCAGCACAGTGCTCAACACAAGCTATTCTTCAGTTAGTATTTGTTAAATGACAGAGTGAGGGCACCACCCCTGAGACACTTTATCTTTTCACACTTGTATATCTCTTAGACTGGCCTGTCTGCTTGTTATAACAGTGCCTTGAGGACTGAATCCTTTCACCTGTGACCTATATCTCCTCTGTTTATTCCTGGGGCTTATCCAGCTTATTTTTTATTTTTCTTAAAAATTGAAGTTTTAAAACTCCAATTTTTAAACTTTAGTTTTTTTTAGCATAAAAGTATTACATGCTTATTTTAGAAAATCTGGACATTAGAAAGAAGAGTGGGGAGCTCAAGCTCACCACCCACAAGCAAACTGGTTTCTTGTTTCCTCAGCCTTTTGTAATTTGTTGCCCTTTGGGGTTGCTTGACCCTCTGGCATGCCTCAAGGAGCTCAGTTGCTGCTGTCTCTGCTCAGATCTGGTGAACTGGCCCATGAGTGCCAGGAGAGGAACGTGTCATGAGAACAGTATTCTAGGGAGCCACTAAGGGCTAAATCCCCTGAGGGCCAATATGCAAGGAGAAGGTATTTTCTTGTGCTATTCTGGCCTTCCTCATTCAGGCAGGATGTATGCTGGGTCTTATTAGGATAAACGATGACATTTGTATAGCTTCCTTAAAGTAATAACTTAAATACTTCCCAGTCTCTTCCCACCTGCTTGTTGTCCAAAAATATGGGATGAGATTGAAGCTTTAGATCACAATGTTTATTTATGCCTTAGTCAGAATACGTTAAACCCCAGTGTGAGTAGCTTAACACAAGGAAGGCTGCATTTCTTGCTTGTGCAATGGTCCAGTGTGGAGTTGTCAGAGGGCTATGCTTTATGTGTCATGGAGGACCTTGGCTTCTTCCATTTCCTGGCTTCACCATCTTCTAGGGGCTCAGATTCTTTCACTGATGCTTTGCATTCATTTGTCAGGTAGGTGAATCAGGTGAGCAAGAAAGAAAGTATGTTCACCCTTGATTGCCTCAGCCTGGAGGCAAAATACTCACTTCCCCTCATTTTCCAAAGGCAAGAACTAGTCCCACAGCCTCACCCAGATGGAATGGGGTGGGGTGGAAAATGTAGTCTAGTTATCTGCCAGGAAGAAATGGAAAACACACACACTGGTGATCACTAGCAGACTCTACCAGTCATATTTATCTTATTGCTCAAACCACCATGACTGAGCCTCATTTTGACTATATGGGTCCTTGGTCTTGGTATTATTTAGGATACAGATTGGGCTGCTATAAAAATAGCCAAAATGACAGTTACTTAAACAATATGTAAGTTTATTTTTTTTTCACTTAGAGCATGAGCAGTCCAGGGCTGATCTGGTGGCTTCAGCGTGCATTATATCCTCAAATGTAATTTCCATGCAATGGTTCAAGGTGACTATTTCAGCTTCTACTAGCACATCCACATTCTAATCCATAGAAGAGGGAGAAGGAAAGTGGTGGGTATCACCTGAAAGCTTCACACGTCTAATGGTGTTCACTTATATTCCACTGGCCTGAACTTTAATCATATGGCTACATGCAGCTCCAAGAAAGCTGGGAAAATTGGTTGGGGATAGGATGGGGTCTATTATCAGAGAATAGCTGGGTAGGGTACAAGAAGAAAGACATGCTGGATGCCTAGCAATCTTCTTAACAAGTTATAGGAAGCACATCTTAGTGCTTAAGAGCAGGGGTATCAAGCCATACCGAGTGGTGAATTTTAGCTCCACCTCTTACTTGCTGTATGACCATAGACAAGTTACTTGATCTGCGTCTTCTTTTCTTTTTCCTAAACTTTAAAATCATGTACTATTTTTTGATACTTTTCCAGGCCCACTTAACCATCCTTTATCACTCTTCTCTGTGCCCCGAAACACTTACCTTTTGGAGTGTATTGCCTGGCTTCCTGTTGGATGTGGTCAATAAGAGGCACTGGCAGGAGGGTGGTAAGAAAGAGAACCCATGGTACCTACTTCCTTCCCATCAGGCTGTGGGACAATATGGCTGTGTGATTCTACTGAAGGGCACGGATCCTATAGAGTGGCCTCTCTTATAGCATCCGGTATTGCTGGATTCTGATAACTCCCTTTTCCAGCTTATGGGTGGTATTAGGGTTCTCCAGAGAGACAGAACAAGAGGATATACATAGATATAGTTGAATGAGAGAGAATTTATTAGGGGAATCTGCTCTTGTGATTATGGAGGGTGAGAAGTCCCATGACAGGCTGTCTGCAAGCTGGGGAACCATGGAATCCATTAGTGAGGCTCAGTCCAAGTCTGAAATCGTCAGAACCATGGAAGCTGATGATGTAACACTCAGTCCAAGGCCAAAAGCCTGAGAGCCTGGGTAACCACTGTTGCAAGTACTGGAGTTTAAAAACCAAACAACCTGGAGTTCTGACGTCTAAGGGCAGGAGAAGAAAGGTGTCCCAACACTTGAGGAGACAGCAAGTATTTGCCTTTCCTTGGCCCTTTTTGTTCCATCCTGGCCCTCAGCCAATTGGATGGTGCCTACCCACATTGAAGGCAGATCTTCCCCGCTCAGTCCACCTACTCAAATGCCAGCCTCTTCTGGAAACACCCTCACAGACACACCCAGAAATAATGCATCACCATCTCTCTAGGTATCCCTTAATTCAGTCAAGTCAACACCTAAAACTAACCATCACAGGGACAGTAGCAGCTCCTCATGGTGACTAGCCCTGGGGTGCTTCAACATCATTTGCTGTTTTCCTTGAACCCTTTTGTAAATATAGTTGCTTCATTAAACTGTCTTCAGTCCGTCCTTTTGCATATACCATCTATTTCCTGACAGGACCCTGACTGATACAGTGATACAATGGGGATAATAATAGTACTGACCTCAGCCCATGGTGGTGAGGATTAAATGCATTATGTGAGAAATGCCCAATTAAATGTCTTTCTGTCCTTAGACAAGGGCTCTGATACCTTCAAGTATAGTGAAAGCTTTCTGAAAGGTTTGGCATATAAGTTAAATAATACTGTCACTTACCTCCTCTTCCCTACCCTCTTTCAGAAGGATGGATCAAGATTCAAGACTTTCGAACAAATCCGTTCTAAGACAAATACATCTTACATCCAAAGTTGCCTCCCTCCCATTTATATGGGGGTGCATAAGGAGAAAGGAACCAAGCTTAATTCACCTACTGTGTCAGGCACTTTATACTTGTAACTATTATACCCGGCTTACTTGGCTTGGGTCATGTTACCCACAGTGGTACCCCCAAATATAACAATTTCCAAGCATTTGCCTGCCATTTTACTAAGAAATGAAGTCTTTTTTAAGGCTGCCTTTCGGTTGTATGTCCAGGAATCCTTAGGTGGTGCTTATTTGCACACAGAGTCAGTTCTGGCTGCTCTAGCTCTTGTCAGGGGACCTGGGATTCAGAAACACCATATTGAGGCCAGTGAACACCATGATAACTGCTCCACGCCCTCTCTTCTCCATTTGACACTGGCCATTGCTGCTGCTGCCCCTGCTCGCAGCAGAGCTTGGAGGTTAAGCTTTGCTTACTTGAGAGCCTGACTGGTTTCCCAGGGTCCTACTCTCTCCTGGCTGCTTGGATGAGGATATACTCTCCTGTGCACTCTCCAAGTGGGCCTAGGTCCTTCTGACTGTGACACAAGCCCACACCTATCCTACGTTTTGGGATTGGGTGGGCTATGCAAAGCCCTGAGCCAGCCTCCAACTGACAGAGGCGTCCGCACCCCCTGCCTCACCCCAGGCTGTACCCTAGAACTCTCCACCCCTTAGAAGCCTGTCTATCCTGCCAGTCTCCTCCCCACCAAGCCATGAACACAGCTTCTGAGAGCTAACTTTTTCTCAGGATGATTGACAGTGGAAAATTCAATTCCTTTTACAGGAAACCTCACCCTATCACAGGGGTGTGGTCTGGCCTCCTGTTCCAACAAAACAATCACAGAATAGTTCAGCATTGTTACACTTCCCTAAATCTGAGTAACTCAGTCTTTTCCATGATTGATCTTGTTGGGCACATCAGTTTATTTCATCCTCAGAACAACTCAGTGAAGCAGATGGAATTATTTTTATTTTCTGAAGGAGCAAACAGAGGCTAAGAGAGGTTAAAGAATCTGCCTTGTGTCCTTTGGCTAGAGGTAAAGATTAGATTCAACGTTTAATCTCTGGCTCCAGAGCCAGTTTCAGTTTTCTAGGAAGGAGAATGCACAAGTTGGTCCCCTCCTAGGGAGACTGTATTGGGAACTAAATAAAATATGTTAAAGTATCCAGCACAGGGACAGGCAGCACAATACCTGGATATTCAGTATGTATTTGTTGAACAAAAAAATGAATAGTAGGCACTCAAAGCTATATATATATATTTTTTTTGTTTACACCACCAGATAATGATCAATATTATCTGAATAGTGATCTGAAACAGCAACCATAAAAACTCCTCTTGGCTTCCTTCATTTATTTCCTGCCTTTTCTACTATGTATTGGAGCACAGAGTCCCAGGGACACAAAACCTCCCCTGGTTTCCCAATAGCGCTGATGCTATTTCTAAAGGAAACAAAACCTTTGCAGCAGTACAATGTGGGGCAAGGCAGTTGAAGCCTAAGGAGAATACAAAAGTTCAGGGCAGGTGGACTCAAACTTGGATGTAAAATTGATCACCACTCCTCTAATGCTGGTTTGCAAAGTGATATTACACATTGCTCAGAAAGTGAGTTTTTTTTTCTTAACATTTAATAAATTTTACTTAACCCAGTATACCCAAATTATTAATATACAAAATTTAATGAGCTATTTTTATGTTTTGTCGTACTAAGTTTTTGAAATCTTGCTACATATACACATACTGCACATCGCAAATTTGGACTAGCCATGTTTCATATGCTCACTTACCACAGGTTGCTGGTAGCCTGGACTGGACAGTGCAGATGTACATGCCAGAGCCCCACCCCTGCCCCAGAAAGTGAGTTTTATTTTGGCGTATTCTAGTTGGGAGAGAGAATGGAGTAGGAAGAGGTAAAATGACAATAAATTCCAAAAGATAAATGATCATCTGCTTTGGCTAAAAAAAAGAAAAAAGAGCAAGGAAAGAAATCTGGAATAATGGGATAAAACATATACATGCTCACATGCATGCATATAGCGCGCACACACACACACACACACACACACACACACACACACACAGGAAAATGGGAAGGGTATTTTCCCTGCCAAAGAGATGGTTCTACCAGAAATAAATGGAACTGTGGCCATTCATTCCTGAAAATTAAACACAAGCATGACTCCCCAGAAACGATATTTCATCAGTTGTTAAGCACTAAGGGAGTCTAAAGAGTGTATAAATTACTAGTGTGATTTGTTCAAGGATACTATGATTATGGTTTCTGGGGCACGTTCTTGCTGGATGATCATTCTGGAATTTATCCTGTTTGTTTTTTATTACTCTCACGCTTCTCAAATCGGTTTTACCCAGTGTGGACACATTATATTAATTTGATATTCATGGTTTGCTCTCTCTCTCCTGCTCACGTCCTCTACTTTCTGGTTTCTCTCCTTTTCTTACTGTCTTCTTTCCCTCCTCCATCTCTGCCTCTGTTTCCCTAAGTCATTCGCACCCTCCTCGGCCCTCTCCTGCCTCCTCTTGCTCCGTCCTCCTTTTTCCATCTTAGACTGGAAAATGGACAGAAAAGGCAGTGCTTGCCTTACTAGGGCTCTCTGCCAGAAAATGGAACAGGTCAGATTATAAAAGGGGATGAAAAAAGAATGTTCCTTGGCAAAATGGGGGAAACAGATGTTCAGGGATGGTTTACTGTCTCTCGCTGTCTGCTGCCTGCTGAAATACACTCCTTACAGGACCGCTGCATATGAACATTTATCCCCATGGCACATATGTGTGGTTATTTTAATGTCAAATATGTACAAACATTTACTTCTGCTTAATTCTCTTCCCCCTGTGACCTTTGTACCCCCAAATCTAGAGTAGACAAAATTACTGAACACCTGGTGGTAAGATTTATTAACATTTTCTCAGAGATTTTTTAAAAGATACTAACAGTGGACACTGGGACTGCTTTAAGGTTACTGTCTAACAGTAAATATTTTTTGAAAACTAGGTTCTTAAGAAAACACAGAAGGGACCTGTGGGTGCAAAATACGGTCTGGAATGAACCTTGTGGAAAGTACAAGGTTTGGGGCCAGTGGGGTGGGGTGTGACGGTCTACTGCTGAGAGTATAAACCTGCCAGGCCGCCTTTGTCCCCCACGTGCCTCCCATAGTCAGCTGACTACTGACCATGAAGAAATGTCCATTACTGTTGCTCTTGTGGTTGGTCAGCCAGAGACTTAGACTTCCCGCTCCTTTTATAAAAATATTTACCAGTTAGCTCTAAAAGTCATTTTCCCTCAAATTCAAATGGGGGATCCAGACTGAATATTTGCTGTGGACTAAGGAGTTTGGCAGGCAGTTTTATGTCCCTGTCTGGCTGTGTTAACTTCAGGTGAATACTTACTCCCTCCCCTCCACTTGTCCTCCTCTCATCTTGTAGGAAGGTGATCAGCATCAAAAGAATTAGCACATTTAAAGCGTTTAGAAGAGTGCCTGAAAAAGACTAACTTTCTCATTCTACTGCTTTCCTGTTTTTTTGTTTTTTTGGTTTTTTTTCCTGTCTTCCCTTCCTTGCCTTGTCACTGTCAAGTATGGCTTCTTTCTCTGAAGTCCATTTTGTTTTTCCTCTTTTAATTCATTTACTGACATTGAAAAAAGATGGAAAAGACATCAATTACAAGTGTTCTTATTAAATGCAATATAATGAAAAGAGCTAATATTTGAGTGCTTTTTGTGTGCTAGATTATAACATTATGTCAATCATCTCAAAACAATCCTGTGAGATAGGTACTATTATATCCCTCATCTTACAGATGGAGAACTGAAGCTTGACCAGTTAAATAACTTGCCAAATCACACCTGGTAAGTGGCAGGGCCAGGGCTTAAACACAGCCCTGTTATTCTCTATTGCTAGGATTCCTAAACATCATCTTCAATTCCAGAGCAAGTCACTAGAACCCAAACTCCTGATTCTTAGTAACAGATTCTTGGCAGAACCCTAATTTGCAGCTAGGTCTGTTTGACCTCAAAACCATAGCTTGACCCACTCACAGTACTGCCTACAACTTGCCACACACTGCAAGCTAGGCTCAAGGATGTGAGGGTGAGTGAGACATAGTCCTTCCCTCAAAGAACTGGTAACCTAACTGGGGAGAAAGATCCATTGACAGGAAGATTTACAATGTGGAGTTCTAGCTCCTTCAGGCCAATGGGCACTTACTGGCTGCGTGACCTTGGGCAAGTTATCTAACCCCTGTGGACTTCAGTTTCCTCATCTGTGATATGAGAAAGCAAATATCTACTTCATAGGGTTATTGAAGGAGGTTAAATGAGATCATATATGTTGCGTGCCTAGCACATATTTGGCATTCTATGAGCAATTGCAATTATTGTTATTATATGGTGGCTGCAAGAGGGACATGGGACCCCAGAGAAGAGGAACCTGACTCAATCATAGAGATCAAGGGGAAGCCAGGCCCGCTTTCCAGATGAGATCCATCCATCACAGTGTGACCTTGTATGCCTTAGAACAGCTGGCGGCAGCCATTGTGAGCTCTTCCTCTAGGGTCCCTGCAACCAAATGCGGAATAAAAAAGTGCAGAAGAATGAAGCTCAATCTTCTCTCCCATACAAACGGAGATTTAGCATGGAGACTCTACAAAGTGGGACTGTAACCTTGTTATCTCCTTCCTCAAATACTGTCCTTGTTATCTCCTTCCTCAAATGTTGTCCACACCCTCATGCCTCACAGAGTCTGTTTTTCTTACTCTTAACAAGTCCTTCAATTTGGCTCTGTGGTATTGAGCAGGACAAAGCTGTTACGCCATGCTTACTTGCATTTCATTCCCTTTTCCGCCCTTATCAGTATTGCTTTTAAGTACTATCAGCTTCTTATAGCTGACATTCCACACTGTTTACCAAATGAGAGACTTAAGGGCTCCTCTAAAGTAATTGTAGGGATAGAACCTAGTGTAGGTAGGTTGGTATTTGCCAGACTTAGGAAATAAAACACAGGAGACCCAGTTAAATTTGAATTTCAGATAAACAGTGAATAATTTTTTTAGTATAAATATGTCCACTACAATATTTTGGACACATAATACTAAAATATTTTGATGTTTATCTTCAGATAAGGAGATAATTTCAATTCGGTTCCAACTGGTGTTTCATCTGGCAGCCCTAGGTGTAGGAGCAACATCTGGGGATGCTCTGCTCTTTGCATTGGATTTTTGGCTTGCTCTATTAGTAGATGTGATAAATGGTGACTCAGTTCCATATCATCAGGTATTTAGTCGCCACTTGACTCCATTTAGATGCTTACATTAATGAGACTTGATTGCTACTAGGCATATTATTTTATCACCTCAGTTAGAAAATGGATGCTGAAAATTAACCCTTCCTGCAGTAGAAATCCCAAACAACTTCAGGGATTTGATGCACGCTCCACTATGTACAATACATAAACACAGAAGACTGCCTACTTCTGGACTGATTATATGGCTTCTAGGATCTGAATGTTAAGGTTTTGATTTTCTTCCGTTCTTTCTTTTAGCAGAAGCTCATGTGCGTTAGACTCCATTTTGGAGAGTCAAAGCATCTTATTGTCCTCATAGGAGGGAATACCCAATGCCATCTTCCTTAATGCATCATCACTCAGCCTCTGCTAGAACATCTTCTGAGGGGGCGTTGTGTGAATGGGGGAGGAGCCTCTGCTTCCTGAGAAAACCTGGTCTATTGTTACACAGTGATCATTATTATTATCGTTATTATATATATATCTCTTTATAGAGAGCTGAAACCTGACTTACTGTTTCTTACACTCAGTTTTCCATGTTTTGCCTTCTAGAGCTTTCAAACATTTATTTTACTGGAATGGGAGAAGTTCCTGTATCGCTCTCATGGGCCTGCAACAGGGGCATGACTGTTCAAACCCCCAGGGGAGCATGCATATGGGCAGGTTGTGGGGGGCGTGTTTTGGGCTCCAGCCCCACTGCAGCATCTAGGGTTGAATGTTTACAGCTCCCGAAGCCCCAGTGGGCGTGTGTTACAGTGTGATCTTTCAGTTTTGCTGTCTGCAGGGGGCTGTGTTAATCAGCTCAATTAGACCCTCTGCCTTTTCACAAGGATAGAGGGCTTTCTGTATGCTGGATTCTTGCCCTAGTGTACCAGAAAAATTAGATCACACATGAGCTTGGAGGATGGGTGCAAGGTTTTATTGAGTGGTGGAGGTAGCTCTGAAGGAGGTGGATGGGGAGCCAGAAGGGGGATGAAGTGGGAAGGTGGCCTTCCCCTAAAGTCAGGCTGCCCAGCAGCCAGACTCTCCTCTGACTGCCTTCAACCAAATTCCATTGTTAATGGCCCACAAGGTCTGCTGGTGTGCTCTTCTGCTCATCTTGATGTCCAGCTCTTTGTGTCTGTGCCCACTAGGGTCTCAGGTTTTTATTGGCACAGGATGGGGGAGGGTGACAGGCCCAAAGCAACTGTTTGGGTGCAAAAACACAAATGCCTGTTCTCATTTAGGTTTGTGGGGACAGGCCAGAGCCTCACCAGGGACCTCGCCTTTTTCTACCCAGCACTTCCCTGCCCCCTCCCATATCATTACTATGACCCAACATAAGGATATATTTTGCATTTAGACCCACAAACACAAATACAAATAGAAATATAACTGAGAAGAATTTCATGGAATAGCAATTACTGTTACTAGGCTGCATCTGATGTTTCCTATTATATTCTATTTCATTTCAGGACCCTGTTAAATTGATTTCATGACCCACAATTGGGTGGCCAACTATTGTTTGAAAAATATTGCTACAGAGTGTTACAGAGCAAATATAGAATAAATCTATTCCTTATTTCTTTCTAAATGATTTTGAAATATTTGAAGGTTGTTATTTTGTATTATGTCTTAATCTTCTCTTTTCTATACTAGGTATGGCCGAGTTTCCCCATCCATTCCCATCCTGCTCAACACCCTCTGATTGCTTTCTGGTTGAGAAACATTTCACTTAAAACTTGGCACTGAGACATAAGCACATAACCTCACATATGTCTTGGCCAATGCTTGGCATTATGGGATCATTAGACCCCTTGATCTCAACTCCCTGCTTGAATTTGTATCAGTTAATTAATACTCATTTGGGTATAATTATAATTATTTATTGATTTACCTAAAATATCTAACCTAGCCCAATGTTTTCTGTTTTGTCTATTATGGTATCTCGAAATATTTTTTCTATTTGTTGGGGTGGAGAGATGGGGCGCTCAAATCAAGATGGCAATTATTCATGTTTCCTGGATCTGCCCAAAACTCAGGAAATATAAACAAAAAGAAACGATGCGTCTAGCACAGTCTAGCACAGCAATAATTAAAACTCCACCAAAATGACCATATTTGGTAAGAAAATGGCTAACAGGTTAATAATAGTTAATATTTATAGAACACCTGTTGCAAGTTAAGCACTGGACTAAGAGCTTTACATGTAATTGGCTCATGAATTTCTCAAAGTCCTTTGAGGTAGATGCTATTGTAACCACTGCTTATGAAATGAGGAAAAACAACTTTAGAGAAGTTAAGTAGTTCAACTAAAAACATAGGACTAATAAGTGGAAGAGGAGGGGTGATTCCAGGCCCATCTGACTGCTATGCCTGTGTTTTAAAATATGTAACTGCCTCCCACAGAGAGGAAGCCGCCTCTGGTGGTTTAAAAAGAGAGTGCCTATAACCTGCCTAGCATAATGCTTAAGTGGAGGCTTAATAGATGGATCCTACCGTCTCCCATAAGGAAAGGGAAGAGCTTAGTAGCAAATTCAGGCCACTAAGAGTCACCAGGAGTCTATAAAAACTGTCTAGATTCATCACTAACCACACTGGGGCGGGCCTCAGTGCTTTCCAGTAGGGAAGTAAGGTCTGGAGTCAAGGAGCATCTTTCTTGTACCCATGAGATGGATGGGAGGCAACATAAAATGGTGGTTAAGATTAAGAGCTGCTTATGCCTATAATCCCAGCACTTTGGTAGGCTGAGGCAGGTGGATCACCTGAGGTCAGGAGTTCAAGACCATCCTGACCAACATGGTAAAACCCTCTCTCTACCAAAAATACAAAAATTAGCCTAGCATGGTGATGCATGCCTGTAATCCCAGCTACTTGGGAGTCTGAGACAGGAGAATGACTTGAACTGGAGAGGCAGTGGTTGCAGTGAGTCAAGATTGTGCAATTGCACTCCAACCTGGGCAATAGAGTGAAAAAAATAAAAGGCAAGAGCTCTTCAAAAACAGGCTTGAATCTTAGCTCTGTCGCTTATTAGCCATGTGAGCTCAGGTAATTCACAGGACCTTGCCTAGCCACCAGTCTACTTGGGTAACACATGGGTAATAATATCTACCATACTGATGGAATGAGATAGGGAATGGAATCATCTGGTTCAGAGGAGACACTCCATATGTGCTAGTTCAAGATAGAAAAGTGGATTTTGATCTTTCTACTCCCACAATATCATGTGCCTGTTTCCTCATTTAGGTTGAGATTCTGATTGCCTAGAAATATAAGCCCTCGAATATCCCAAACCAGTGGTTCTCAAAGTGTGGTCCATGGGCAAGCAGCATCAGCACCATCAGAAAACTTGTTGCAAATGCAGATTCTTGGGCCCCATATAGGCTTACTGAATCAGAAACTCTGGAGTGGGGCCCAGCAATCCGTGTTTTAACAAGCCTTCAGGTGATACTGATGAAGCTAAAGTTTGAGAACTTCTTCCCTAATGACACTGGGGATTCTGAGTCTTCTGTTTTCAACAGGACTCAGTCAAAGCTGTAAAGAGGCTGCATCTTTTGGGTAGATACTGTGATCAAATACATAGACTGTGGAGTTTACTTTCAGGTTTTCATTTAATCTTTTTATTGTTGTTTATCCCAAACTGGCCATTTTCTGATGTCCTCTTTCTTTTCTCTATTTAATTTGCAACCCCTATTGGATATACCTTACGTTGAATAGAAACGGGCCATTCCCAGACACCCAGGTAAAGGAAACAGCATTCCTAAAGAGCTTTCCTGGGCCATCCCTGTATCCTTAGCACAGGGTACCTGCAGGGACTGTACTTCCTTTGCCTCTTTTAAGCTCCTAGAACTCTCTCAGAACTTTTCTGCCACAAGATCTTTGCAAATGATATTTGTTTGGGCTGGAATACTCTTCCTGCCTCCTTTATGTGGCCAAACCTTCTTGTCTTTTAGGTCTTTATTTACATATCTCCTTGGAGAAGCTTCCTTTTTCATCTTCTTAAATGGCCACTTTCTCCCTAGTTATTAACCCCTGTTACTGCAGTCTCAGTCTGCTCCTTTTCTTCATTACAAATAGGCCAGTTTGTAATTGCAGACTTATTTATATGTTTTAGTAAAACAAAGCCCATACCAGGGTATTCAAGCATCTAGTAGAGCGTGTGGATTATCAATGTAATCAATATTTTTTTTTTGGTGGTATTGGGGAAACAGGGTGTCATTCTGCCACCCAGGCTGGAGTACAATGGTGCCATCCTAGCTCACTGCAGCCTCAAACTCCACCACACCTAGCCAGTTTTTCTTTTTCTTTTTCTTTTTTTTTTTTTTCTTTTGTAGAGACAGGCTCTCATATGTTGCTCAGGCTGATCTTGAACTCCTGGCATCAAGCCATCTTTCCACCTTGGCCTCCCAAAGTGCTAGGATTACGGGAATAAGTCAATGTGCTCAGCCAATATTTCTGAATGAATGAATGAATGAACCATTATCGCTCCCACATACCTTGCCTTCTTTCAAACTCTATTGTGCTTTCAGTTAATCCTCTAGTTAGGACTTTTTTTTTCTTTTTCTTTTTCTTTTTTTTTTCTTTTTTTGAGACAGAATCTTGCTCTGTCACCCAGGCTGGAGTGCAGTGGCATGATCTTGGCTCACTGCAACCTTGGCCTCCCAGGTTCAAGTGATTTTCCTGCCTCAGCCTCCTGAGTAGCTGACATTACAGGCACCCACAACCACGCCTGGCTAATTTTTGATTTTTAGTAGAGACAGAATTTCACCATGTTGGCCAGGCTTGTCTCCAACTCATGACCTCAAGTGATCTGCCCGCCTCAGCCTCCCAAAGTGCTGAGATTACAGGCGTGAGTCGCTGCACCTGGCCAGGACTTAATTTTTTCTAGTTATTTCTAATTATTCCTCTCTCTACTTTGTACTTTTTTGAAGACTTATACTTAGCATGATACTGGCTCTGTGGTTGACATGCAATAAATGCTTTCTGATTTCTTGATCAATAACTTATAGAATATTTAAGATGTAAATTTTAACTCCTTCCTCACTTTGAGTTCAGGCTGTAAAATAAATTTTTCTCCTGAATAGAACCATCTAGAGTGTCTGGAGCCGTTAGGAATGGTGAGAATTTCCCCAATTCTCTGTCTTTTCTTGGCTTTTATAGTGGTATAAGACCTGTTGGTCTATAGTGCATATTCTGGAGAGAGAAGAATTAAAATTGCTGTACTGATTTTGGAGGGGTCATTTCTCTCACTATTCTTTCTGTCTATGAACTGACAAGTTATGTTTTCAGTATAAAACATACAACAATTATTTTCAAAATGGGGATTACAAGGATTCTTTAGGGCGAACATTCTGATCTACATTGTCTTCAGTTATTGTGAAAATCCTAATTTTTAATAGTGGCTTTGTGTTGTTTTAGAAACTCAGTTAGATTCTAGTTTTAGAAACAAAAAAGTATCTATATCATCACTGGAAATAACAGAGTAAAACATGATTAGTTTTTTGTTCATGAAAAGAGGAAGCAATCATAATAGAATGATACATTGTAGGGTGGATGGAACTGAAGCTGCTTTCTATTAGTATGCAGTTGGATTCACCCAGTATCTCAATGGAATGATCAATATGATTAGAAGCTTGGGAGCTTCTTTTCAAGTGGGCAATGTCAATTAATCAACTAACTCAGTGCTTCTTAATCAGGAGCAGTTTTGCCCCCTAGGAGACATTTGGCAATGTCTGGAGATGGTTTTTGTTTTTATAAATGAAGGTAGAGGGGGTGGTTGCCACTGGCATCTAGTGGGTAGAGGCCATCCCTGCAATGCACTGGGCAGTTTCTCACAACAAAGAATCATCAGCCCCAAATGTCAGAGGGCCAAGGTTGAGAAAGCATGCAATAACAGGTCAGCCAAAAAAGTATTATGAGTTTTCAATACTCCCAAGGTTTCAATACTCTGAAGCAGCAAATAATGTTTAGAATAATCATCATGTATTGAATATCTACTCCATGCCAGGATCTTCATATTCACAGCTGCTCTGTCTCAGTTTGGGTCTGACCCCAGGCTTGTTTGGGGCCAGTGTCTCTACTCTTCTTCCTTACCCATTTGGTGCAGGTGCATTTTCTCTGGACATCAGCATATCTATCCTCAGTTTCTTGTGTTTATATACATAAAATTATGTGTTTAGTGCATATTAGGTAATATGCTTACAGGAGAAAGCAGTCAAGCAAGAAGAGACTGGTGTGTCACTCTGGGTGTGAAACTAAAAACATCCTGACAAACAGGCCTCAGATCTATAACTTAATAATCCAGCCGAACTACCTATGTAGCATGGTATAGCACAGAGCCTGGTCCTCAGTAGGTACTTAATAAATATTTGTTGGGAAACTTTTTTCATAATCCACACAGAGTCCTTGGGTAAGCTTCAAAATGAGCAGGGTTTTTAAATGATCTCTTCTGTTGCATAACATTTGTTCCAGGAGCAGTTTCTTCATCCACGGGCACCTGATATTTCCAGAACTATACAGATGTTATACCTTGTGTATCTTCCCACTTGCCCTCCACTTTTTCCTCTTTTTTGTTTTTCACTCTTTCACTCTGAGTCAATTTGGTCCTGACAAAGGCTCATCCCCTTGCCCTTTCTTCTCCTTGCAGCAATGTACACCTCGCACCCTCTGCTTTAGGCACTGCCAGTATTCCCTGACTTATGCTCCTGCCAACAGTTTGCAGGGCAGGGCATGTGTCAAAAGCTTATTTGAGAGTATGATTTTATATTTAGAAAAAAAGGAAAAAACATACTAGAGTTGACCCTTGAACAATGCAGGAGTCACGGGCGCTGACCCCCTCGCACAGTTGAAAATCCAGATATAACTTTTGACTCCCCAAAACTTAACTACTAATAGCCTCCTGTTGACAAGAAGTCTTACTGATAATATAAACAGTTGATTAACACATATTTCATATGTTATGTGTTCTTACAATAAAGATTAAGCTAGAGAAAAGAAAATATTAAGAAAATCATAAGGAAGAGACAATTATCATAAAGTCTTCATCTTTGTCATCTTCACATTGAGTAGGCTGAGGAGGAGGAAGAAGGGGGAGGTTGGGCTTGCTGGCTCAGGGTGGCAGAGGCGGAAGAAGATCTGTGTGTAAGTTGACCTGCACTGTTCAAACCAGTGTTGTGCAAGGGTCTGCTGTATTGCCGTCGTAAAACAAAGGACTGAAAGAAAAGCTTGGAAAAAATCTCGCCTGGTGATCATAGAGGGGTTTATTAACTCTGGGATTGATGTGACCATCTTATGTTTATAAAAAGAAAAAGTTAAAAGAGAAGGTATTGGGAAGCATGGTAGTATATGCTTTCCTTCCTTGTGTCCATGCCTTTGCTCGAAATAGCCTCCTTCTCTCAGCACCTGAATTTCTTGGAACCTGCCCCTTTTTCCCTGTGCAAAATCAATCAATCATTCCTCTATGCTCCTGTAATGCTTTCTGTTTAATCTCTAGTATGTTCATCATCATCTTTTCCCTTTAGCATATTACACTCTGATGTAGCAAATACTTCTGAAAGAGAATTGCAAGAGCACTGTGACTGACTGCAGTAAGCCAGCTGGAAACTTCCATGTGCTAGGAGTGGATTCCAGGACTGTACCTTTAGAGATTCAGAAATTTGGAGGTGGAACATGAGTTTAAATTTTTACATGCTTTTGTTCATAAGTTTCACTTTGGAAAGTGCTTAAATTTGAACTTAAAAAATATCCCTGCTTGGTCTAGGAGCAAAACAAGCATTTTGATCAAAGCAGCCTGAGTGCATTCAATCATTGTTCATTCAACAGTCATTAATGAAGAACTACTAATTGTAGTAACCTGTCCCAGGTGAGGCTGTGTGCAGTAGCTGTCCCTTACATAGTCATGTTCATCTACTCTCCTTTTGCTGTTTGTCTTCTCTGTGTTTGCAAGCCCAAGCCCAAGCCCATTCTCAGGGCCCATTCAGTCAAAGTATTAGCTGATAAGTACTTTCAATGTTTGTCTTGGCCAGGGCGATGGAGGAGGGGGATGCTAAGAAGAGTGAGAGGGGAAATAGATTTGCATTTTAATAGAGTATTTAAATTCCTTGGTATTTCAAGTTACTGGAGAAGAGAAGGGTTTCTAACTTTTACTGAATTCCTAGATGTGCCCAGCACTTGACCTGTATTATCTCATTTAACCCTTGCAATAAGTTTATGAGGTGTTACTATTTTACAGAGGAGGAAGCTGAGACCCTCCATGTCTGGAAATAGATTAGATGGAACATGGAGTAGAAGCAGGTCTTACTGTAGAGGCCCTGCTCATTTTCCTCTATCCAGTTGCCTCTGTTACCTCAACATTCTTCCCACGTCTATGCTGGTTGGGAACAGCTTGGGATCACTGGAACATCCTGGTACTTGTCCTGTTTTGAGTGAAAGACTGCTCTCTGGGCTGCCCCAAAGAGCACTAAAGATTGACCCATCATCTTAACTTTCCTAGGAGTTAGTGAATGACAACTTGGGTCACTTTAGAAAGGATACTGACCTTTAGGATGAGTGCGTAGATCCAAAGCAAGCACGATGTGGACTGGTTCACCAACTTGCTGTTAGTGAAGGTGTGCTCATTTTTTATTGTAAACATACCTTGTTTCTATTTGACGAAAACTAGACATCAGAATCTCCCGCCAAGTGTACATGTTACTGATGACATCTTGCTAGTCAGATTCAAAGTCTTTTTTTGCAGGCGTTAGTTCTTGAACAGTAGATTTAGGAACTAAGTTAAGGCCTGAAAAGAGTATTTGTTTTCTGCATTTGATACACAGCTTATTCACAGATGAGGAAATTAAGGCACAGGAGGGAAACATTGGCCTCAGCAGTGCTTTCTGCCTGTGCTGCCATATATCTGATTGCTGGGTATTAATTTGAGGAATCTAGACTAGGCCTACCTGATTGAATCAGAAGATTCTTGAACCCACAAGCTGTGCCTAGAACTTCATTGCAGGTCTAAGAGTCTGTAGCATTTGATCCAGTGACCCACTTCTTAAAACTTCCTCTGGCTTCCATGCCTTTAAATTTTCCCAGCTCTTCTACTTCTCCAGGCTCTTCCTCTTCTGCCTCCTTCTTTCCCTATTTTCCAATTGTGGACATTCCCCAAGTGAACTGATCTTCGAAGCTTCATCTCTCTTTTTCTCTACACCTCCATCCTCAACTTCCCACCCAGTCCCTTGTTCCTTGTTTCCTCTTGCCCAGAGGACAGTAAGTTACTCAGCATCTTTCTCAAACCATTTCCTCTTCTCAACTGTGCTTCATTCTGTCTTTGGTCTGATGATCCATTCTTCTAAGACGGAAAGATCTATTCTTCCTATGACTGGCCTCAAAGTCTAGGTTAACTTGATTACTTTGTCCTTTTCCCTAGGATAAACAATGAATCAATGAGAAGAATAAAATCTTGCTTCAAATATTTGATATCTTTCTTTATGACATTTGGTATCTTCAAAGATATGATATCTCTCATTTCCTTTCTATCACTTCTATCAACCTCACATATCATTGCTTCCTGCAACTATCCCAGGTAATCTCTTGAAATAATAATAGCAAATGTATGTTGAATACTACATGTATTGTGCTAAGCATTTTACATTTGTTACTTTCTTCAGTCCTCACAACCACTCTGTGAGATGCTATTTTCTTCATCTTGCCAAAAAGAATACTGAGGTTTACAGAAGTTAGGCAACTTGCTCAGCGTCACACAGATACTGAATGGTGGAGCCTCAACTTAGCTCATGCTTGTTTTGTTCTAAACCTGATGGTTGTAACCTGGAAATTCTGCTGCTTCCTAGAATATAGGATGGTATATAGGAGCAGGCAATTAGTGAAGATTAGCTTCCTTTCTTTTTTTTCTATCCATCACTTCTTCCTCAATTTGTACTCAATTCGTGTAAATGCTAGGTGAATCAGTGGTCCCTTCACTGTCCATAAGATACCACTTCAGCTCCTAATTTGCGATTCCGGGTTCATGATGTGTAATAGAAGGCACATTGAGGCAGAAGTTGTTTCTATCCGTGGCTTTGCTACTAAACTTGTTCTGTAACATTGGACAAGTCATTCAACAAGTATGCCTGAGCTGCTTCATATGGCAAGTGAAAGGTTTGGTTGACACTTTCTTTGATTCTTTCCAGGTCTACATTTTTGTGACGTTGTTATTCTGCCTTCCCTTGTTTTATCCTCATTCCTAGTAAAAACCCTTTCCTCTATGCCTTTTTTCCAAGCACCCAGACCTTGTCAGCTGCCTCTTGGCTGTTGCCTCTGCTTGCCCAGGGCTGCCTTTTCCTCTTCCTGCTGCATCTGAACTCCACCACCCTCCCAGGCTCTTCCTTCTGTGTAAAGTTAGTCCTTCTCTCTGCCTTTTCCAGGCATCTGCAGTACTTGGATCTCCTGCATTGTTGCTTGCCTGTTTTCTGTTCACACATCTTGTCTTCTTAGATAACAGGTCCTTGAAGGGCTGGTCAGTTGCTCTAAGTTTCTTTTGTGTGCTAAGTTTCTTGTGTGTACCAGGGTAGGTGACTTCAAATGGAGTTGGTATTTCACAAATAATTGTTAAATGATTACATTTGGGCTTTATCTTAAGAGCAGAGGTTACTCAGCAGGAGTGCCCATCAGGGGAATCAGAATCAGGACACACAACCCACCAGAATTGACGAGGGTAAAACTGCTGGCAGACTAGTTAGGGAATTCCCACAATCCAGGGAGAAATCCCTGAAGGCCCGGCCTAGTGAGCAGGTAAAAAGAGGCAGGGAGCACCAGATAAAAGAGGCTTGGTGTGCGCTGACTCTCCCACTGACAATCCTGGGCAGCAACGTCACTGTTACCTGGCTTTCTCTTCTCCAAGCAGTAGAGCTGCCCCAGTAAGCCAGGCAGACGTGCTGAGGGGCAGACTCGGGCACCCGAGATCAGCGCTCCAGAGAGCAGCCGGTATAAACCAATGTAATGGGGTGGATGAGTAGTTCTTAGCACAGCCTGATTTTAAGAGGTGGGGCAACATTTTCCCAGAGTCACTTACTTTCTTTGCCTCTACTGAGGCAGATAACAGCCTGCGGGTTTGTGGCCAGAGGATGTACGGTTCTGCGAACACATTTCATATCCAAGGCTGCCGGGTCTGTTTTGGCCCTTGTGTTTGTCAACGGAGCACATAGTAGCAGCTTATCGCCCAATCTCAAGTGCGTGATGGAAGCACTGGGGCCTAAGGAACGCTGAGCAAAGTGTGGCCACTTTCCACCTGGAAATTCCAGTTAAGAAAAAAAACAACCTAACCAGAACCTAACCTAGACTTTTGGGCAGATCCGGAAACAGATTTTTGGCCGGCACTGGCCTGGTGGGAAGGAAGACAAAGTGGAGGGAGAACTGGTGAGTCTGAAATTAATCAAAACGCGGCAAGGGACAAAGCAAGGGAGGCTGTCGCCCTCCTAAGTCTCAGGGAGACACGTCAGCTGGAGCTCCGGGCAATTTCGGCCTGGCAGTCTCGCGACCCGGGGAGGGGCGGCGGGCGTCTGCAGACGGGCTCTAGGGCCCAGCGGCCGGGCGCCACGGCGGGGGTGGAGTGTAGGGTTACAGTGACGAGCCCGTGCGACCCTCCTCGGCCCGCGCGCGGGGAGAGGGGAGTGCGGACGGCGGCGGGAGCGCGCGGGAAGCTTTAAGACCCAGCTTCGTTTGTCGGTTTTGGGGCTGGAGGTGAAGCCCTGTGTGAATGGGGTTGATTGTCCGGCGCCACTTCCCCGCGCTGCCCCAGGCCGTGTCCAGCGCGCTGCCCAGCGGCAGCCTTCCCCAACCCCGGGACTGAACTAGCCATGATCGCCTCATGTGGAGGACAAAGTTGCGCCGGGGAACTTGTGAGCCTGCGGTGAAAGGTAACCAGACGCCGCTCGAGGTGCCGGGAGGGCGCCTCCGAGGCTCCCACGCGAAGAACCCAGACGCCCCGGGCTTCCCCGGCCCCTGCTGCTCAGGGAAGGGGGCAGCTCCTGAGGGCCCGAGGCTGAGATCCTACATTGCTGTTGTTTTTAAGCGAGTTCCCTTGCCCCGCTTCAGGTCCTGTTGCCTGCGGGCCGGGCCTCAGCGCCTTGCCGCCCCGCGACCCACGTAGGCTGAAGTTGTGGCTCCGGGGTGCGGGCCCGGGGTGCGGCGCGCCAGAGGCAGGGCTGGCCTTTTCGGAGGGGCGCAGCCATATGGTCTGAATCTCCGTGGCGCGCCCGCGCAAGGGTCTCGCTGCGAGGGAGGGGACGGAAGGGGGTGTCCGGTGCCGCTTCCCCCGCGCGAGACAAAGGCGCGCGCACCAGCCCGCCCGACGGGCTCGGGAGCTCAGGGCTGGACTCTTCCTGCCCACGGGTAAGACCCGGCTCTGGCGGGTGGGGGCGACGAAAGGGTTGCACCACAGCCCCAGACGCCCGGATCGCGTTAGCTGCTGCTCCTTCTTTGTTCTCTCCCTAGACGAGTTTCTTTGACAAACTGGAGAGTTAGATCCAGCTCCCGCTTGCCTGTTAGGGCTGCCTTTACAATAATCTGGTTTCAGGGGGAAAAACATTTAAACTTTCCAAATGGAACTGTTTTTTCTTGGAATGTGACATTTGTGGCAAGAGGGAGAGTGGCGCGTCGGCAGATGACAGCGGAGCGGAGCCGGGGCCCAGCGCCGGGACAGGGGCCGAACGTGCCCCATAGGCGGCCGAGCCTTGGAGCCCTGGCCCGCACTTCTAGGGCCTCCGCCACCTGGACTGTGCTTGCGGCGACGCGTCCAAGTTTCCCCCCTTAGAGCCCCACGCCGAGAATCCTGAGTCTCCGCGCACAGCTCCTGCGCGTCGCCCACCCTACTTTTCCTGTCTTGATTGATCGCTAGGAAGACTTTCCCTTTCCATTTTTTCCGAAGATTTTTTCCTTTTTGGCTTCGGTGTTGGTTTCCTGTCTCCGAGTGGCAAATAGCTTTTGGCCAGGTTAGCGTGTGGATCACCTGGACTGGGGTTTCAGAGGTCAGGGCCCTGATCGTGCAGCCTCCTGAGACGATGCGGTTTGGACCCAACGTTTTGTCCCCGTGGTCCCTCAGCTCCTTTTCTCTGTGAGGCCTTAGTTGCCCATTTTCTTCTCCGAAGGCGTGTTATGAGAATCGAGTTTGTGTACTGCTTGCAGAATTCCTTGGTGGTGGTGGGGTACGTGGTCTCGAGAGCGAGCCAGTTGTGATACCTCGAAGATGCTTCCGGCTAACCAAAATAGTTACGCGCTAACCTGTTCACCATAAACGAATTAAACCAGAATAGAGGGATATTAATAGCTACAGTTCCAGAAAATTTCCTTCCTTTTCGGGAAGCAAAAAGTCAGGGCTTGAAATATTAAACAGTCATGGCTCCCTGCTTCCAAAACTGGCCTATGGGTCACTGCCAAACTGTCTAAGATTTCCACTGGCTGCCTACCACTCCCGGGCCCCGGCAGCTGTGGAAGGCAGACCCAGGTTAACAATTAAGGAGCTCTCTAGATTGCAGGGTCTTGAAGCATCTATAGCAACTGACAGTTACCTCCTAGCAAGGTGCTCTGAGCATTGTAGTGTATCCATTATGAAGGCTCTTTATGAGAATAATGTGGGAACAATAGTTTAATACACTTTGAACTGTTAGTAAAGGATGGAAAAGCATTGATTTGACCAGAAGGAAAGAAAATACCGATTCTGCCAGAATGAAAAGGGTAGGACGTACGGTAGAAGGCTTTACACAGGCTCTACTTTTCCTTATGATGGTGGTGGGGGTGCGGGGGAGGGGGCGGAGAGGGATGAGAATGTTTAGTTCTTGTATGGGTGCACTTTTTTCTGCGATGCATTTTTCAAGATAAATAAGGAAACCTTTGTAAACCTGTAAGTGTATAGGGGAGAAGGTGCTGTACCTGTAACTCCCCTCTCCCTCCCCCTTCTTTTTAAAATGCACGGAAGTCTTGGTCTTTCAGGTTCTTTGCAGATGATGGAGGATGTAGAATACTAATGTTCCAAAGGGCGAGTGGAGATCAAAACATTTAAAAATACATCTTTTCATGGAAGCTAATGGAGGATTTTCAGTTTAAATGAGATGTTAAAGTGCTGTCCTTAAGAAAAGCACATGCATGCAGAAATGTGAGTGATTTTATGGGAAGGCACTCTGCTGATTAGACTTGAGAGTGTCTGCCCTGGGCCAGTTAATCTGGAGGCTCCTGTGGGTAGAGCTCAGCTTTTCTGATGTCTACCCCTGTGGAAAAGTGTGGATCCAGGGCCTAGGGAAAAGGTGGCTGAACTAACTGAAATTAGCAGGCTGGCTGGTGAGAGTTCTGTTGAAAAGTACAGCCTCTAGGTACCAGAGCTGCATTTCTTCATAGTAATTTGTGAAAATGCTTTGAAAATGATAAAACACTATATAATGTAAGACTTTTGGAAAAAATAATGACATGAAATGGAAATTCCTAGTGAAAATTGCAAAAGCTTGATTTTTCAGGCCAATAAATTTAAAAGAAGTAACTTTGTAAGACCTGTTAACATTTCTGACACATAAAATTCCCCCAAAGTAACCTTTTCTCTTTTCTTTTTTTTTTTTTGGTGGGCGGTGGATTGGGTGGGTGGATGTGGCTATCTGCATTTTAAATGCATAAGGAAGCTCAGGTCAGGAAATTCTGCAGTGTTTTGAATAATTTTCCCCCTATTTTTCATTAATTTTGGCAGGTTCTTATGACTCAGAATTTAGTAGGTAATAAAATCCTTGAAAAGCAAGGGGTAGCATGGAGGTCAAATAAAAGGAGATATTTGATTACAGGGTTTGTTGGAAATAGACTGAGGTTGTTGTGGTTTTTTGTTTTGTTTTGGTTTTTTGTTTGCCTAGTGATTTTTTTAAAGTTAATTTTGTTGGCTTGGCTTTGTTTTGTCTTGGAGGAGAGGTACAATGTAAATCTTGGCAATTGTGGGTAAGGCAGTCCTCTACATTTGCTGGAAGGAAGCCACTCCTACTCTTGGTTTATGTCTTGGCACCAAGCTGAGTTCTCCTTTAACTTGTGAGGCCCTTGGCTCTGCCCTCATGGCTAGGCCTTGTGAAATCTTAGGGTATATTCATTTTGGACACTCAGGGCAGGACTCCTGGACTCCTAAAGGGATTCACACATCAGGCATTTTTTCCCCTTTAGGAGGGAGTAGGAGAGTAGCTCTAAGGTGGTAGAAATGTATCCCTGTTAAGATACTGGAGAATTAGATTTAAGTTTTCAAAAACTGTCCTCTTACTGTGTGTGTTTAAACCTGTGTTTGAGACCTTACTGGCTAATATTGCAGCTATGTACCTCTATTTTGTCATTTTGTTTTTATAAAATGTCTGCCGTTTCCTTTTTCTTTTTTTTGTAACTTTTTGTTTTGAAATGATCATAGCTTCATAGAGAGTTGCAAAAATAGTAGAGAGGTCCTGCGTACCCTTCACCCAGTTTCCCCCATTGGTAACATCTAACATAACCATAGTACAATAGCAGAACCAGGACATTGACATTGGCACAGTCCACAGAGCATATTCAGATTTCACCAGTTTTACATGCACATGTAAAATTTGTATTTCTATGTGTATACTTCTATGCAGTTTTTCATGTGTGGATTCATGTAACTGCCTGACAACCAAAGTACAGGCTATTCTATCACCTCAAGGATCTCCCTTATGCTATACCTCTACGGTTGCACCAGCCTTCTTCGCCCCACCCTGTTGCTAAATGCTTAGCAACCATTACTCCTGTTCACCATATCTACAATTTTATCATTTTGAGAATGTTACATAAATGTAATTATGTAGTATGCAAACTTTTGAGATTGGCTTTTCACTCAGCAGAATGCCCTGGAGATCCATCCAAATTTTTGCTTCTATCAATCATTTGTTTCTTTTCATTGCTGAGTAGTATTCCATGATATGGATGTACTATGGTTTGTTTAACCATTCACCTATGGGTTTTTTCCAGTTCATGACTATTGCACAATAAGTTTTTGTGAACATAAGTTTTTATTTCTCTGGTGTAAATGCCTATGATTGTGAGTGCTGGGTTGTATGGTAAGTGTGTGTTTAGTTTTTTACGAAATTGCCAAACTTCCAGAGTGGCTGCACTATTTTACATTCCTATCAGCAGTGTATGAGAGATCCAGTTTCTCTGCATCCTTACCAGCTTTTGGTGTTATCACTGTTTTTTATTTTAGTTGTCCTAATAGGTGTTCTAATCTTATCATGGTTTTAATTTGCATCACTGTAATGGCTGATGATGTTGAATGTCTTTTTTATATGCTTTTTTGCTATCTGTCCTGTTTTGGTGAAATAACTATTCATGCCTTTTGCCCATTCCCTAACTGGATTATTTATTTTACTGTAGAACTTTAAGAGTTCTTTGCATATTCTAGATACAAGTCCTTAGATTTCTGGCTTGTGTATATATTTTTCCAAGTATGTAGCATATCTTTTTAGTACCTTACCATGATCTTTTGAATATCAAAAGTTTTTAATTTTGATAAAGTCCACTTTATAGATTCCTTTTTTTCTTTAAGGATGGTGCTTTTGATGTCACATCTAAGAACATTTTGCCTAGGCCCATGTCTCAAACATTTTCTACTGTGTTTTCTTCTAAAAGTTTTATAGTTTTACATTTTATTTTTAAATTGTAGTTCACTTTTATCCCTCTTAAGAGTTTGTATGTCTTGTTGTTGATCTTATAAACCTCTATTAGGTCTCAAATATATACAAATGAACTGTCAGGTGTAGTCCCCACTCTGAGGTGCTCACAGATTAGGGGTGTGGCATGTGGACATTACCATATGTTAATGCTGTGATGGGGACACGTGTGATGTGCTGTGAGAGCTCTGAGCAGAAAGGAGAGAGGGCTTGCTTTGGTCCAGGTAATCAGGGAGGGCTTCCTTGGGCATGCTGCTCAAGCATGGTGGGAATAAAATTGGTTTGCTTTTGATCTAGTTTTTGGATCTTTATTGCTGTGTATTCTTTAGAGTGTGTTACTCTGATTCTTGAGCACATGGTGATTGAGTTGGCTTACACTGAATGGTTGAGTTTTTTGAACAGCACATGTCATGATAGCTTAAAAGAAGGTGAAAACACACTACTCAGTGACATAAACAGTATGAATGAAGTTAAATAGATTAAGAGTTAAGTATATGTTAAAATGAAAAAGGAGAGGTAGTATTTTGGATTAAGAACAGATAGCTCTGCTCGTATCCTGGCCCTGCCACCTCCTTGCTATGTGATCTTGGAATTGTACATGCTGAAGCCTTATGAGTAAATGGGGAAAATAATAGTTCTTCCCTCATAGAGCTGCATGAGGGCAAAGTGAAGTAATGCTCACAGTGCCGGGCACATTGAAAGCATTCAATAAATGCTGCCATTTCACAGGCAGTATGTCATTTAAGCCCCACAATAACCTTAGAAGATTATCATGGGGCTTTTTTGTCGTTTAAGCCCCACAATAGCTGTAGAAGATTATTGTGGGGAGGAGGTGTGTCTACCACGCTATGACTGGGTATATGGCTACCATATTGCCTTGGTAAATCACTTAGGCTCTGTAAAATTATTTACTAAATGTTTATCTTCTAAGGTTATTGTGGGGCTTAAAATACATAGTGTTGGTGAAAGAGCTACGTAAGAGGTGAAATTTGGTACAAAATAGTTTTCTTAAAAAAATTATTTTCTGCATTCTCAGTATCTTTCTGGAACAGTATCTTTGGACTTAGAGTGCTCTGCCTCTCCTGACGGTAAGTTTCATTGCTACTTGGGGCACTTGGTAACAATTACGTAGACATATGCAGGGACCATAGACATACTCAAGGATGTCATGAGGGTTCCTGCAGTGGATGGATGGTTAAGCTAGGGTCTCTGAGGAACCTCCAAACGGAGATGTTTTGGAGGCACATTGATAAGTAGTTATAGTAATGACCAAAGGAAAGCTCAGTGCTGGAAAATTGCTTGAGGAGATGTTGAAATATTAAGAGATTCAGCTTCCTCACAGTAGAGAAATATAACTTCATGACATTTTTTTTTCTAGCAGTTTAGAACAAATGTGATCAGGCCTTCATCTTTTTTTTTTCAAGTTTTAGACCTACGCTGTCCATAGTAACCACTAGTCACTCGTGGCTATTTAAATTAATGAAAGTTAAATAAAATGAAAAATTCAGGCCCTCAGTCACACTAGCCACAGTTCAAGTGCTTAATAGCCATTTCCATCATGGCAGTAATTTCTGTTAAGCAGTGTTTCTCTATAGTGTGATTGGCTCTGCTGTCTGATGGCAATACCACTAGACTTCAGAGGATAAGACAGGGACATTTTGAATGAAATGTACCACATCTCCCTTGGAGGGCTGGTATGAACTGATCGGGAATGCTCTGTTCACTCGAACCTCATTTTGCCACTTGTGTTTTTGGAGGCTCATTCCATTTGAAAGGCGGGTCATGGCAACTGAGTTATGCTAGCAGCAAAGCTTACCAGGCCATTATCAAGAGATGTCTGCTGTCTCTAAAGATGTTTCATTCATGGGATTCTCCCAGGATCTGGCCCTTAAGAGAAGCAAATAGAAATGCTTGGCTGCAATTAGCACAGAAAGGTCCTTCTCCTAAAGAGGACTATCAAAGGTCAGCCTGGACTTCTCCACCTTGGATCTGTTCCACTGTTGAACCAACCTTTGTCAACAAGAGGCAGACATCTGGCCCTTGTTCATCTCTCCAGTGTTTGCACATGCTCAGATACCATTCCACACTGCATCATCCCAGCTATTGACTCCTTTGAAAGTGTTCTGTAAACTGTAATAAGGTTCATTTCCTTGCCCACCCTACATCCAGTCAGTCTTTAGGTCCTTGCAGTTGACTTCCAAAATACTTCTTGCATACTTTCCCTTCCTTTGCATGTCTCTACAGCTAAACCAGTTTAAGGGCTAATTACCTGTTTCCTGGGCTATTGTGATAGCCACCCACATAACAGGTCTTCCCACTTCTGTTTTCTTGCACCTCTTCTGACCTAGTCTGTCCTTTCTTCTTTCCCTCCTTCCTCCCACTTTTCCTCCACCCTTCTCAGAATAAGCCCAGCAAGACAGGGATGGTAGATATCTTGTGTTCCAAGTTTGCTTTGCTTCCTCTTTGTGAGGTGGGGCTCTAAACACACCCAGTGGCCACGTGCCAGGGAAGAAGGAGGCATCTCACATTCAGCTGCTGCTTCTCAGCTATGAGGGCTGCATTGGGTGGTATGACCCAGGAATGTGACCCCTGAAAGCAGATGTGAAGCAGGCCTTTTCCTTTCTGACAGGGGCTGTGTTCTGGAGGACTCTGGGAACCAAGTGTTTTGTGAGCAAGCCTCCACTATCTGGGGATCTTGGGAAAAGGAGAGAATGTGAAATCCTCTGTCTGGCAAGGCCCTGTTCCTGAGGGATTGGCTCCTAAATATCACTGCAGTTATAGGTTGATTGCTCATCCTGGTGATGCGGGAAAGGTTGGAAGATAGAAGAAGGGCAGACAAAGAGATTAGAAAATGTGCTTTCTGTGGAAATTAGTGGATGTGGGGTACTCAGTGCACAGCGTTAAATTCATTGCAGAAAAACACATGTAAAACCAGTCTAGCTTCTTAAAAAGAGAAATGGTCTAATGGTCCTTTTATCTAAAAGAGTCAAAGAAAATGCCTTCTGAAATCACAATAAGCTTCAATTAAGACACCTGGGAAAGCAATTTTAAAAGTGTCACAAAACCATTTCTACAAACCTTGAAGATAATGGGGGTGTCAGGTTTGTTTAAACTAGTAGGTTTGTTAAAGGGCATAATCCTGTCAGGCTTATCCTCCCATGGTATTGACTGGCCTGGCAGGTCAAAAATGAGCTGTAAGTGGCATAAAAATGGTGAATAAATTTACCTTAGCTGACTTTTAGAGTTGAGCCTGTATGGTAGTCATCAAAAAACTTAAGAATAGAGTCTAAAAAGTCTACTCTGAGATATATATTAGCTTCGCCCTGAGTTGAGGCATTAAATTTCCCCAAATTCTAACATTTCTTACTTGCAGATTTCTCCAAAATAAATTCCAGGAGAAAGAAAATTGAAATAAAGACAAATATTTATACTTGAGTGACATTTATTAAGTGGCTAAAATCACTTTATTAGTTTAGGAACAAAAAAGGGGTTATGTGTAATTGTTTATAAAATAAAATAATTTCTAGTATTCAACTTAGTAATTTATTTAGGCAGTAGTCGCAAATATGCTAATTGAATGTACTTTGAATATTTTCAATTTCTCTTATAGAAAAAGATACATGCCGAATATTAGGGAACATGACATTTCTTATTTTTGGACAGAATATAAATTAGGCAGAAATTTAGATACAGAATCACTCACTCCTTCTTAAATATCTGTTGAGTGAATAACTCTGGATTGTACAAGTCAATACTGAGGTGGAGAATTTGATGGGGTACAATAAAAGGATATATAGTTCATCCATCTGATATTTGAGGGTCTGTCATGTGCCAGAAACTGGGCTAGGTGTGGGGTATATATCCTTTGCTCCCCATGGAATTCATAGTCTATAAAAGGAATGTAATGTATTAAGATGTTGGAAAACTAAAGGCAAATGAACTGGGTTCATTCTGCTCTAAGAAGAGAAGGTCAAGAAAAGATTCATAACTGTCTTTCAAGTATTTATTTTATTTTTCGCTTTGAAATGAGCTTAAACTGCAGCTATCATGACTTCTAGAAGCTTAGAAGAATTCTCTGCTGGAAAGGGTGGCTAAATACAGATTAGGAGGATATGAAGGGCAAAGAGGCAACCAAAGAATTAATAGAAGTGTGGGGGTATATCCTAATGTAAATCTGTTTAAATTGTGAAAGTATGATGTCATGTCCTGCCTGATGGTGGGAAGGGGACCCTAATGGGCTAATTGTGATGTGCCCTTTAAATATCTTTTTTTTTTTTAATTTCAGTAATTATCTGTGGAGCTTAATGATTAAGACTCTAGAGCTGAAAACCTGTATTCACATGTGACCTGTGCCACTCACTAGCTTTGTAATCTTAGCTAAATTACTTAACCTCTCTGTCAAGTAGAGTTTCCTCATGTAATACATAGGAATCTTAATTACACCTACCTCAAGAAATGATTAGGAGAATTACATGTTAGGTATAGGAACAATATCTGACACATTGGAATAGTTAAGTGTTAGCTATTATGGTTGTTGCAGTTACTATTGCAACATTTTATTATGCTTATAGATTCTGTGGGTCTGGACTTCAGGCAAGGCACTGTAGGATGGCCTGTCTCTGCTCCATCATTCCTGGGACTTCTGGGGCAAGAAGGCTAGGAGCACATGGGTGGTTTGTGACTGGATTCACATGTCTGGCACCTGGGCTGGGATGATTAAAGGCTAGGTGTCTGTAGACCAGAGTGTCAACAGTTGCCCAACATGGCTTGGCTTCCTTATAGGATCAGGCTAGTTAGAATCTTATCTGGTGGCTTAGGGCTCTAGATGTGAGTATTCTAGCAAATTGGATAGACTGCATTGTCTTTTATAATTTAATTTTGGAAGTCACATAGAGTTACTCCTCTATTCTCTCTTAAACAAGTGGACTTATAAACTTACCTAAATTCAAGGGTGTGGACCCACTTTCCTATAGGTGCGTCAAAGAATTTGCAGACATGTATTGAACTGCTACAGTCATCATCATTATTGTGTTGTCATTAGATAAAATATTGAAAATATAGCCCATGGTAAGTCTTTAACTATTTGGATTACCTGGAAACCGCATTATTCTGAAGATTGGAATTTCTGTACCGTTCAAGGCAAATATTTGTGGTGGTGATTTTTCTGCAAGATTGATCCTCTTCCCACTCCTTCACCTCATGCCTTATGTAACATTTTCTTGATGGTTTAGATCATTATCATGAACATCAGTAATATGGTATGTTGTTTGAATCGGGAGTAGGGATAGGCATATAGACAATACAAGTATGCAACATAGTTTTCTTCCAAGAAGATGCTTTGCTCTCCATAGTTAAGATTATGGTTCCAAAATAGACAGTAACTGAAAGTACAAAATGATAGAATTAGCGAAAAATGCATTTATAAGCTCTGTAAGCAAGAAGTAATTGGTAATACACTTGAAAGCCCTGTTTTGATGATTTTTTTTTCTCTTTAAGTTATTGCACTGTGAGAGGCCTGGGCACTTGTCAGGTAGAACTTGATTAGCACCCACAGAATAGGATAGAATCTCCAGAAATATTATATTATGTTCTGGTCACATTGATTTAGACATTTTTTAGATAATTATTGTAAATCTATTTTGAGACCCTTGGCTTGGAAAATTTATTTAGTTATCTGTTGCATAGGATACTAGAGAAAATGTTGTACATTATATACCTTGAAGTGAGGTTGGCCTTTAAAAAAAAATATTATCATTTAATTGGCTAGGCCATTAAAAGACTCACTGTTTTGGGGATGAAAATAGGCTTTAAATTGCCATGTATGTTATGATCCTGAAGGAATAGACTTTTCTGCACTTTCGTTAGTAAAGACCTAGTTTTTCCCTATGTTGTCAGTGAAAAGTACAGATGACTGTGAAGAAGAGATGTGAACTTCATGTTTTGACTTGTCCTATTATATCACAGATGAAATGAAAGAAAAGTTATGGAACAAAGGTGCTAGGGAGAGGAAAATTCCTTTTGTTTGTGTATCTCAGTACAGAGGATAAATCTGTTACTACCCCGCCCCCGCCCCTGCCCTCCTTCCCCCCTCCTTCCCCCACTCCCAGTAACTACCCTATTGTCACTGTCAATGAAGTTGAAGCCTCTTAAGCAGCTGAGGAGTATTCAGGCTAGTCTGGTTTCTGATACCTTCTCTAGGGCCACTTAGCCCTTGACTTGCATGCCAAGATGGCGAGGTAAGGAGACTCCAAAGAGCCTTTGGACAATACCATGTAGTCTTTTGTTTTGTTCTTTGATAGTAGGACTGGACATTTTAGGCTTATTTTCTGAGTAACGGTATATTTTAGGTCTTCCCTCAACCCAAATTTTTGGAAAGTTGAAAATGGAATTTTAGCCTAGTTCATTAGCTGAATAGTCTGACCCCCTGAGCATCTTGCTGCTGTTCTGTTTTAAAGAGCTCACTGATTTGATCATCTCTTGAAAGTGAACTTTACAGTGGTTATTCCTGTTATCTTTTCCCGTTTTCATGAACAGAAACTAAAATTTACTAAGCACTTCCTATGTGCTTGGAACATTGATAATAGCCCTTTCTGTTGTCTCAGTTAATCTACATAACAGCCCTATGTAGTAGGCCCTGTTGTTATTCTCACTTACTAATAAGGCAATGGGTACCAAAAATTTAAATCATTTGCTCAAGTTTACATAGCTCATCAATGACAGAGCCAGGATTCTTACATTGTTTAAAAAGCAGATTTGCCAAACAAAAACAGAAAGCATGGTATGTCCTTTCTTCCTGCTTAGTGGTTATTTTTGCCTCTATCTTTTTTGTTCTTTAAATCTTTCTAATACTGTGGTCTTCTGGCTTGACAACATCGTTCTCTTTCCCCTTCAGTCATCATGTCTTAACATCCTTCCCTTTGTCTAGGATCACCTGACTTCCTGCTGGACAAGTTACTGCAATTCCTTTTCTCCTCACCTAAAACTAATCTCATGGAGCCTTTTTTTCCCCCTCCAGTGAAATAATCATGTTGATTTATATTCCTCATTATAAAATTTCCTCAAGGACCGGAAGGCGCATTCTTGTGCAGGTGTTTTCTGGGTGGGCAGCTAGCTCTCTCCAGATGCATTTTCTTTAATCAACAGGGGTCCATTCATCTGTCTAATATAGTTCAAGCAGTGCTTTATATCAAAGGGCCTCTGTATGTCTTCAGGTTTCACTGACTTCCAGGGGCCACGGCCATCTTCCTTTGCCTGGAAAGGGGGATAACTCATTCTCAGTTATAATTGGTTGTCAGCATTTTCATCTTTTGGACTTTCCCCATGGAAGAGACTGTGTCGTTTAGAACAATGTTTCTCAAAGTGTGTTCTGTGGAACCCTGAGAGGAGGAGGTCTCTGAGACCTAAAAAGTGTCTTCATAATAATAGTAAGACATACTCACCGTGAATCAAGACAGTGGTAGTAATCAATTAGTCACACACTCAGAATAATAGAAAAGCCCTTTCTAGTTGAAGCAGTACAGATGATATTAAATCTCAAACCTTGATTATGTCTTCTTAACATCCTGTGTGATGAAATGGGAGGATACATTAAGTGCTTCTGCTGCGAACTGAGAAAAAGCACTTGTGATAGAATTGTGATATAAACATGAAACTAGATGCTTTTCTCATGGAATCCATATTTACCTGAAAGAAAAACTGGCAAACTATGGTTGTTCTGACTTGGGCATTTGTTATATATTGTCTCCAAAATAAATAAAGGTAACTTGTCATTTCAAGGAAAACTATTTGCTGAATTGATAAAACTCAAGCTTTCAAGTGAAAATTGGATTTTGGAATTTTGGGAAACTTGTATCTGCCACCGTGAAGTTGACAGCTTCCCAATATGTAAAAGACTTTTCTGTTGATTGAAATCCATGGTATATTAACAAATGGGATTTGGTTGATATTATATACTTAAATGTTTCAATGTATGGAAGATCTCCATCATTCATTGAACCATTGTTTTCCAGATGACCACATGTGATGTTACATGCATATGTAAAAAATAACAACTCCCTTCAAAGTGAGAGATGGACCAATAGATTTTAATGTAATACTGTGTGGAGGAGTATCCATGAAAAGACCACTGTCAAGGTTTCATATCTTATGTTGCAATTGCCTTTAAGAAAATTCCAGTTGTTGAGTTTTGGTGTGGTTTCACAGAATAGTCACAATTGTCTGAAGAGGCTGTTAAAATATGCTTTCTTTTGCCAACTACATATTTGTATGAGGACAGATGTTCTTACTTCAATGAAAAATTGTATAACAACAGATTGAAAGCAGAAGCAGATATGAGAATCTAGCTGTCTTATATTGAGCCAGACATTAAAGAAATATGCAAAATAATAAAAAAATTTCTCACTTTGTTTTAAAAATGAGGTTTTTTTCATAAAAATGTTTTATGTAATACATCATGGGTTTGCTATTGTTATTTTTTCATGAGTTAACATATACTTTCTAAGCTTCAGTTTCAAATGCATTAAATATTGATAGATATAGCTCACATTAACAATAACTCATTGGGTCTTCAATAATTTTAGAGTGTGAAAGAACCCTAAAACCAAAACATTTGAGCGCTGTTGCTACAGTGGCTAAAGAGATAGAACCTGGAGCCAGGCTAGGTGGGCTTGAGTTGTAGTTTTGTTCTTTACTGATTGTGTGGCACTAGTGAAGTAACTCTCAGTGCTTTAGTGTCCTCATCTGAGCAATGGGAGTAACTGTCATAGAGTTGTTATGGGGATCGAGTGAGTTAATATGAATTGTTTAGAACAGAACAATGCCCTTCACATAGAAAATTAACAGCAGTGTTTGGTTATATCCATTTACCTGTAATTGATTTGTCCCTAGAAAATTTTATTTTGCAGCATGTTTCCCTCTTAGTCTCCCTCTCAGCATCATGGCTGACGATAAATTAGGGGTTACTACACAGGGGTTTGTAGTGAACTCCATGAAATCGTACATGAAATTTGTGTGTATACATCTTCTAGACATAGGGAGAAGCTCTGTTGCTTTAGACAGATTTTTTAAGGGGTATCATGAGCCAAAACAAGAAGGTCAAAGAGGAGAAAGAGGTAAGCATAGCCCCAAGCACAGTTCTAGATCCTGTGTGTGCTTTGAGATGATTGTGGGCACTGGTATCCTAGCTCACCACTCCACACTTCCTTGAGCCTGTTATTTCTGCACTGTTTGACAATTTTCTGCTTTATGTTTTTGTCTCTCTTGATAGATCTTCAGATTTGGGTCTTATATCTAGCACTGTCTTGTTCATGGCAGATGTTCAATGTCATATATCTTTGTGAAGTGAATGGCTGAACGGACAAATGAATGAGTGAATAATTCTGCCTTTTGCCGCCAGTGACCCATGATCCTTTGTAACTCCTATCACATGTATCTGTTTTTTTGTTTTTGTTGTTGTTGTTGTTGTTTTTAATTCTGTGAATGCTTTGGAGCAGTCAAAATTGAGTTTACCTGTCAGCCTTACAGCTGTTAGCTCTGTGACCCAGGGCTTGTCATTCCTGTTTCTGTACAGGTACAAAGGAGAAAAATAAACTTAATTCTCAGGAATATGAGGATTACCTGAGATAATGCTTGTAGCATGTCATGCTCAGTAATGTTGCTTTCTGTGACTTCCTTTCCTCTAACTAGATAGCTGCTTGTCTTCCAGGGACTCTTTGGCTGTATTTGGCCACTGCAAAGAACTAGTGTGTAATTGGTTTACATTAACTCACTTAAATCCTCATAACGACTCCTCATAACAACTTTATGAGGATTATCCCCCCATTCTTAGCAGAGGATTTTTGAGTTTCAGATTTATCAAGCATTTATGTATGGTATGCTAGGCATTTTCACAGCTTTATCTCATCATGTTGTTGAAACGAGTGTATATTTTTTGTTATTCTTATAATCACCTTGTTTCTGTTTAACAGTATTTGAGATATGACTGAAATAGCCATATTCTCATATCTAGTCATTCAGGTTTGCACATATAAAATACAGGACACTGAAACTACTGACTTTAAATCTGAATTTATTGAAAAGTAACAAATTGTGGGAAGTATTCTTCACATTACTAAAGGAGTTATTGCAGGTTGGTTAGTGGTTAGTTTTAGAAAGAGTTTAATCTTCTTTACTTATCCATTATTATTTGAATTTATTAAATCCAACACATTTTGTACTTAAAATGTGATCGATTTACAAAATTTTAGTTTACCACAACTTTTCAGGAATGTATAAGTTTGTTGTAGAAGAGCTTATATTGGCAGAGAAGTATAAACTTCCCAAACCAGACTGCATTCAAGTTGTCTGTGAAAGATGGTCCAAAAATGTCATTTCTGGTCTACACTTGTGGTGAAGCCAGTGTTGCAGGTGTGACTTGGAAGTGATGTTTTTAACAAGCTCCGTGAATGTTTCTGACACACTGTAGGTTTGGGATTCATTGTTAAAGTGGCAACACAGTCATGAAAATAATATGCAAAAAAAAAAAAAAAAGAAAGAAAATATTGTGCAGCCAGATGGAAGTGATGAGGAAGCGTGGTTTCATAAATTGTCTTGGTGTTCTGGTGTTTGGCAGGGAGTGTGCTGTTATTCCCCGAAGCTTCTATAAAAAATAACACAAAGAAAATGGTTCTGGATCCTTCTCTGCCTCATACATGCAGAAGAAATAAACTTTCCCAGGACCTTTCCCCTTTATTCACAAGTTAAGACCACTTCATTAAAACTCTCCTAATTTTAATCTAAGAAATTTGGTAGGAAAAAAAGACCTAGAATTAGTTTGCATTATTGAGGGGCCTTTGGAGTGCAGAATGGTGTAGTCAAAAGAGCTTTTCTGTTGGAGGGGCTGTGTTGCCAGCTAGTTTTTAACTCTGGGCATTATGTAACCTCTGTGAGCTCAGTATCGCTACCAACAAAATGGGAGTGAGTGGTGGTAATCAAATAATATGATGTTTATAACATCGTGGCACTACTAGGCTCTCAATGAATCGCAGCTCTTGCTATTATTGGTTATACTCTTTATTACTAAAGGGATGTTTAGTTTCTTGGAGATACTGGTTGCTTTAAATTATGTAATTCATTCATGAGCCCCTATTGATTTAGGAGCTGGGTGAGTGTGATTAGAAGCAATGTGCTTGCCTCTTGAGAGAGTCTCAGTCCCTGTGGGATGCTGCTGTCTGACAGACATACCAGTGTCGCTCATCTGCAACAGTACACACTAATAGGATCCAGAAAGCTGGAGGAATCCATGGCAGACAGGAAGTATCTGAACTGCTCCTTTCTCTTAGTGGGGGTGAGAGAGGGAGCTTTGCAGAGCCTAATTATACAGACACATTGTCATTTCATGGCTGGGGGTTATTTTAAAGCTTTCTATCCTGTTTGTTTTCATTTGTTCAAAAAATATTAAGTCCTCTTAACATTTTTGAGTGAAAAAATATTTTTCGTTTACTGTCTGCAGTAAGTATTAAAGCCTGGCAATACTTTCTCCCCCTCGGTGGGACCACAGTGTGTGTCAGAGCCGCCCAAAAGAATACTACTGTGATCCTGAGATACTTACTTCTCACAGGTATACAAACAGGTTATGATGAAAGATATTTAAATGTCAGTAACTTAATTAAAATAGGGTTTATTTATTAAAACTTATCTGAGGAGAAGAATCTCTGGAGTTCAGGTACTTTTCAGTCTTTTTGTTTTAGGTAAGTTAAGCAACAAATATATCAACATAAACTATATATTATAATGTTACTATATACAATTTGAGTCAAGATATTTAAGGACCTTTGGATTTTATGTTAAAGGCTAAATTTTAAAAAATATCTTCATAGAGAAAACCTTTTTATTATGGATACTGTCACTGCATTCTCACTGTAACTCTGTGTGAGAGGTGGAACTAGGAATATTCCTGTTTTTATTTATGGCAAATGAGTCGGGAGGACTCCTGCCTCTGCCCGGGTGCCCACACCTGTGGAGGAAACCCAAGCAAAGGCCTCATTTAGGGCACAGTCCCGTGGGCTCAGGACCTGCTTGCGGGCATTGAGGAGGAGGGGAGCACACCTGTCTCTCAAATGTGAGTTTGTGCTCAAGCTACAGAATCCCTGTGTGGTTGTTACTTCTAACATTATGTACAAAGCCTTTCTGGTATTGGATCATAGCATGCTTGTAATTAACTTGTTTTGGAACTAGATGACTTTCTCTTTTTTCCCCAATAGCTTTTACCTTGGTTTCCTGAGTAGTTTGAGAAGCCTTAAAAAAGGCAAACTTACCTTTGAGCTAAGTTCTATTAGAACATGCTTATAACTGGTTATTTGAAATATATCATAATATATGTATCAAGATAATGTATTTGTTGAGTCCCCATGATGTGTCAGAAACTCTTAGGTATGAGGAACATATGCAGACAATTCATTGGTAAAATAAATATGTGTTGAATACTTGCTGTGATCTTATTTTTGCAAATAACTGGAGATACAAAGGTGAATAAGACATGGTCTCTCTGGTTATAAACTTATGAGTTAAATGGGGAGAAGTGGGAAAGAAATGAAATACATAGGCATTGTAATACATTATGGCAAGAGTATGCATAGAATGCTTGGAGAGCACTGAGTGGCATATAGAAATTGGGGGGAGGAGGGAAAGAGGACTCCCTGGAGGAAGTGGCACTAGAATAGAGCTTCAAAAGACTTTCTCATAATTAGTGTATATTTTAGCATTTAGTATGTGCCAAAGTAAAAGTTTCATAGATTTATAAGGATGGCGAGGCCTTCCAGATAAAGAAACCGCGGGGGAACTGCAAGTATTTTTCACAGGTATTTGCACAAGGTTGGTGCCAAGGATAGCTAGGGCAATGTATATGAGTTACTGTAATTCCAGGCAGATACTGCTAAGTCATGTAGTACTTAAGATACAAACAAAATGATGCACTAGAATGAGAATCAGAACAATTACTTAAAAAAAAAAGTCTATCAGAGATTCTTGATTGCAAGAAGCACAAAGTGACATGGGCTAACTTAAGCAAAAGAGAAATTTATTGGAACTATGTTGGGCAGCTCACAAATTAATTGAAAGGCTCAGAAAATGGGCAGGAATCTAGGCAAATAGACACTGGGAACCCAGCCAGAGATAAGCTACTTGTTAGGATGAGGTCACCATAGAGACTGCTGCTGCTCCTGGTCTCCAGGGGATGGTGCTATTGCAGGTAGTTTATCAACACTTCATCATTGCATCATTTTCTCAAGATTCAGTACACATCCAGTTGACTAAGCCTATGTCTTTCTAACTGTTGGACAGGGAGGGGACCCTTTGGCTTCTGTAATGGAAGGTAGATAGAACCTTCCCCTAGACTTAGACAGTGAGTTCAGTGTTCCCTAACATCAAAAGCATTTACTTTGGTGACTGACTATCAGGAAGGGAATATGGGAGGTAATAGTTGGAAGTTGAACTACATAATCTCTAATTTATTTTCCAGCTCTAACTTGTTAGGAAAAGAGTGTACCTAATGCTTTTAACCCCTTCCTCCCACCAGTAAATACTGGATTCTGGGTCTACAGATGATTCCGGGTTTACAAATATAGCCTCATACTTCTCCTTATCCAACACTAAGCTACACTGAACTCTATTCCTTAAAGAGACTGCACTTTCATAACCCAGTCGTATGCTTTTGCTTTTCCCACATTGGGCCTATCTTACCTCGCTACCACTTTCTCTGCACCCCGCAGTGGATTAACATCCTCCTCATTTTTCCTCTGGTTCAATTTCATCCCACATGTCTCTTTCTTCTTGTCATTGAAGCTCTGTGTCCCTTCTGTCAGTCAACAGGTAGTAATGATTACTCACGGACCTCCAAAGTAGTATGTTCCTTTAATAGAGCACTTACTTTGTGATGAAAATGGGTAGTTGTGTGCATGTTGGTCTCTGGAAACAAATTGTAAAAACCTAAGGCCAAGGACAGTCTTACTCATTTCTTGGTATTTATAGCTGCAATCACAGTGTTCTCTTGAGCTCAATCGTTACATTAAAGGTTAAGCATGTATTCTGCATTTCGGTTTATGTTGATCGTATCTCAAAGATATTTTTAAGCAAGCATTACAAAGTTAAACTTCAGACAAGTTTACTCAACACACATTCCACTTTGAGTGAGTTAAATAGGTGTTGGGGTCTTGATTTCACTTGTTTTCTAGAACACATGGATTGGTCCAGGGTTGAGAATTCAGGTGTGATTCCCGTTCAAAAGACCTGCCATGTAGGGTTTGGGAATCTTGTTAACCCCACCCCTCAACAACCCACTCCAAACCTTGGGTTTCAGGTGATGGTTGTTTGGGGTAAAGAGAGTGAGAAAGCATTTTCCAAGGAGTGCTTTTGACTAGCTTTTGGTTTAGTGGTGGAACTTACTGTTTTCTTTTTATTTATTTTGTATTTTTTATTTTTTGAGATGGAGTCTCGCTCTGTCACCCAGGCTGGAGTGCAGTGGTGCAGTCGTGGCTCACTGCAACCTCTGCCTCCTGGGTTCAAGTGATTCTCCTGCCTCAGCCTCCTGAGTAGTTGGGATTATAGGTGCCTGCCATCACACCCAGCTACTTTTTGTATTTTCAGTAACGACAGTGTTTCATCATGTTGGCCAGGCTGGTCTCAAGCTCCTGACCTCAAGTAATCTGCCTGCCTCAGCCTCCCAAAATGCTGGAATTACAGGCGTGAGCCACCGCACCCAGCACTGTTACCTTTTTAAAAACATGTGTTGCATGCAGGTATTTGGAGGAGGTACTGCCGCCTGTCAGTGCTGCCTTTAGGAATGTGAATCAGCTAATCCAGATGAGCTGGCTTGATTTCACATGAAGACTCCTAAACAGGCTGGCCCTTATTTTTCAGGTACTGGTCATAGGTTCTCCAGCCCTTTTTAAAACATTGTTTCCAGGGTATCCTTCTCCCTGAGCAGAGTATTCAACTCCCTAGAAAAACCTCGAGTTCTGCCAGAATCAGAAGGCTTCATGGCTTACATTTAACTTTGAGGCCGCTGGCACACTCAGCAAATTCCTTAGCTCTTTGAAAGGTAAGGTATAAGCCACAGAATTGTTTGTTGCTGTGGTTAAAGTCTCTGTTATAAAGTTACAGGAGGTTATTGTAATCCAGACAGTGAAATTGTTTTTAAATCATTAGAAGGTTTTGGATTACATGTAGCTGGCAGAAAGCTTTGCATGTTGGTGACGTAACACCTGGAAGTTGTTTTGCAGTTAGTGGTCTCTTTGAGGAATGGGTCGCCGGCCTGTCACGTTCAAAGCACTAGTATTTGCTGCCTGGGGGAGAGTAAGGAACTGAAAGGTACAAGGAATTATCTGCAACTCTCAGAGACTAGCTTTGAAGGAATCTTTGACTTTTCTTTAAACTCTTACTTGGTACTGACACCATTCCAGAGAATAAAGACATGTTCTTGCCATCAGTCAGCAAATAGTAAGAAGCATGTGTCTTACATGCTACATGCTTGCAGAAATTAGCAAGTACACAGCACACTGTCTGTCTTCAAAGGGCTAATGACTTTACCAGGGCCATAACACCAGCCTATTAAATGACTACTGCAAAATACTAGGCAGGTGAAATTTAAGTACCAAGTTTTGTGTCCCTCAAATCATAACTGTGGTGACAGTTGAGGGAAGGGAGACCAGTTGTAGGGTGGGGGGTTGTTGACGGGCATTCTAGAGGAGGTAAGCTGAAGAGGTGCATTTACTGAGATAAACTTTAAAGTAGTTAGGGGTGCATGTGAAGCCAGAAGATGGCACTTGAAGAATGAGGATAACATGTTCACAGGAGGCTGGGATGCTGAGGGGACCAGCAAAACTATGCACAGCTAGAGGGGGGCCCTGTTTATAGACAGCCTTGAAAACCACACAAAATTCCACCCTGAAGTTATAGCCCAAATCATCATATATAAGGGACTGGGATGCCGGCAGTGGAATTTAAGGACAAGTGATTTCCCAGTTGTGTGTATTGTATGATAGTGGAGTGACAGTTTCATGTCCTCCAGGGTTTAAACTTCATGGAGACTTTCAGCCTGTTGTGTTATTGGCCGATGGACAGATTCAGGAACTGACTCTCGGGAATTAACAGTTCCACTGGCAGGTGAAGCAGAGGAGTGGCTCACCACGGTTTTTGTTGCTCCTCTTGCCTGCCCCAGACAATTCACTTCACTTACTTTAATTCATTTTTTTCCTTCAACGATGAAGCCCTTGTTATTGCTTCTCTTGAGTAGGGAAGACAGTCTTGTTCAGAGTCACATTACCTAAAGGCCTCTGGACAATTACAAAGAAAGTAATGCATAAAACCATATGGGAAGGAAGTTTTCAGTGCTTCAGAAGAGCAAGCCAAAAAGCAGTGACGCTTAGAGAGAAGCAAAGGAGTTTTCATGTTGACAAATGACATGCAGATTTTGTTAAGAAAAAGAAGTCATTCTTGGTAAAATGGGTGATAGGCAATATAAGGCAGAAATGTTGCACCCTTAAACTAAAATGTTAGAATTTCACCCTTTGTTGGGTGCAGCAAAGATAGATCTCTAGGTTTCCTTCAGGGTGGCGGCCCTAGGAGCTGCACTCGCTCCTCCCCAGTGGGAGACCCCAGAGAGCTGACTCCTTTACTCAGACCTTAGCTTATTTTTTACTGCTTTTGCCACTTTCCCTATGTAGACTAAAGCTGTGTGAGTGGTGATTCTTAGATAACATTCCTAAAAGTTGCCTACGAAATCCAGAAGGGCTTATATGGGAATAGTATTTATGAAGTCCCTACAGGCAGCTACACTGTACATAGAACACACTGTAGAGCCAGCGGGGTCCTTGGCAGGCTGTGGGCTCCCCTAAAAACTGGCACTGTTGCTCAGCCCCTGGGACTGAGCCAGGCTGTACAGGGGCTTTCTGGGTGGTAGTGATATCTGGGAGGCTTCTGTGGTTTCTCACAGTTCTTGCTCCTGGTTATGAAGTTTTGACATAGAAAACAGCAATCCCTCTCATGCCATAGGTTTCTTTCCAGTTCCTCATTTCAGATATCCTTGACCTTGTTGCTTAGACTACGTGCCCTGCATTTTGCCTAAGAAAGTAAAATGTTGGCACATTTATACCATGGAATACTATGCAACCATAAAAAAGGATGATTTCATGTCATTTGCAGCGACATGGAGGAATCTGGAAACCATCATTGTCAGCAGACTAACACAGGAACAGAAAACCAAACACCGCATGTTCTCACTCATAAGTGGGAGTCAAACAATGAGAAAATATGGACACAGTGAGGAGAACATCACACACCAGAGCCTGCTGGGAGGTTGGGGGCTAGGGGAGGGATAGCATTAGGAGAAATACCTAATGTAGATGACAGGTTGATGGGTACAGCAAACCACCATGGCACATGTAACAAACCTGCACGTTCTGCACATGTATCCCAGAACTTAAAGTATAATTTAGAAAAGAAAAACGAAAGTAGATTCAATTTATGCTGCAGGAATTCCCAGTGAAGACAGTGAACTAAAATAGGCAAAGAAGGTTTAGGTACATGTAGGATGGAACTGTGAGCTCTGTCAGATTTTTGCTGTGTGGCCCCAGAATCTGAGGTGGACTCTGACACACATTATCGTCACTTTTCCTTGTCGTTCAAGTGAGAAAGCTAGCGGTTAAAGTGATTCCTTCAGGCTGTGTCAATGCTGGGCTAGCTCGGCCGGTTGTCTCTTGGCTTTAGTGGAGTGTTTGGTACCTGGGCATGTCCGTCTGCCGGGTCTGTTGTCATCTGCTCAGCTCTCTAGCCTTTCTTCAGCACTGAGGAGCAGTCTGCAGCAGTGGGAGTGTAACTCAGTGAACGTGTGGGACCCGGGGTGTGAGTTAAGAAGAAGTCCTAAGTGATCTTTGGCATGTCTTAACAGTTAGGCATCCTGTCCTTCAATGTGAATGCAGGTGTTTGTGGGGGTGTGTGTGAAATGCTTAGTTCCTTCATAACGTTGAGGGAACAATACCGAAGGGTGAAGGCGTATCTGTGGTGTTCTCTGTGCTCCAGCCTCGCTTCAAGGACTGCCCTCTTTGTAGTGTTCTGTGGTCTGGAGTTAGTTGTTGAACCCCCTCTCAGTTAGCTGGTCATGAGGTAAGGTATGGAAAAGTAATTCACACCAACGTTGTACGGACTGTGAATGGCTTAGTGCTGGGGTCCATACTGAGCTCCACATTGAAAGCACACAAACACACACACACACACCCCTACACTTTTCCTTATATACATATTCATATATATATGTATATACACACACGTGTCTTTTAGTTGAATCTCAGTTTTATTAACAGTTTACTCTGTCTTTAACATTTTTAGTCATGGTCATGTGACTAGATAGCATCACCCAAAGTTGTAATATGCTGGCACATAGCATTCCTGACTCAGTGTCTATTTTAAGAAAACACCATACTTTCTTTGATTGAAGCATTTGGGCTCTCAACTTCTCTCTTACTCTGATTTGGTAGGGGGGATGGGATGAAGGCACAGAAAGGTGTTTTGTGGTTTGGTTTTTTATTGTTGTTGTTCTCCCTTTTGCTTAGAGCTTCCCAAGTTTTGCTGCACATTGGATTCATTGGAAGAACTTTATATAAAATACAGGTGTCTGGGCTCTATCTTCAGAGATTCTGATTGAATAGGTCTGGGAGGCCTGGGTGCAGAGATTTAAAAAGTTTCTCAGGTGATTTTAATGTGCAGCCAGAATTGTACCTTGTACCTTTTTCATTTTCCACCTGCCTGAAAGGAAGCCAGATCAGGGCTTGCCTTTGAGTCCCTGATTCCTAATTTTAGCCCTAGACTTCTAGATTTATAGATAATGCCCAGAAAGGGGCTGGGTTTCTTTTCAGGTTAGTGTTTGCAGGTTAGCCAAGAGGAGAAGGTAGACAGACACTGTTATGCCCTGGAACTGTAGTTTTAGACTGATCTTCATATAGTGTCATTTGTACTCGGTTTATGTTCATCTTTAAGGCTGGGTGTTACAACTACATTATTTATTTTAAATTTATAAGATAAATATTCTTATCAGAATCCTTTTTCTTTCTAGTCCAAATGTGCCTGTAATACATGTGAGCACACATGCAAATACTGTTTCACATGTTGAAGTAAAGAAACTCAGGAAGAAGGTGAAGCCATTCCCATCTTGTGGCCTTTTGGTATCAATAATTATTCACTTACGACTAGCTTTGGCCTTGTTGAAGATGGGTAGATAACAAACCTAGTGAGAAATTTCAGATTATCAGTTTGAAGCCATTGCTGAAAAACAGATTTTTTCTTTTAATGGAATTATCTTTTGGGCAAAGGTGTTGATTTTTTTTAAAAGTACTATGATTCTTTCCCCAGAGTAAAATAAGTTACTTTTGCCGAAAAGAGCCTTAAACTTGGTGCCCACGCAGAGGAATCGGTGCAGAGAGAGAAAATAGCCTGGGCTCGCCCTGCTGAATGTTCCCACGGTTGTTGTGTGTGCAGTATCAGTGTTACTGTAGTACTATCTCATGTTCAGTGACTGAAGGACGGAATACACTGTCATGTTTAATTGGAACAGGAAGCACACTCCAGTTTGTGTATGAAGCAGATAAACTGGAGCTGAAAGGCTGGTGCTTGGCAGAAGACCAGATCCAGTAGTCCCAACTCCATGCTGTAACATGAGACTCCAGAAGCCTTTGAGTGGGGCAGAGAGCACGTTCTCTTGCTAACACATGGTGTGGCAGAGTGACCACTCCTCTCTGTATCTTTTATGTATTTTGAGAGACAGCTGCTCTTCCCATTTTAGCTTTCCTTCACTGGCCTCCCCACTTCCCCTCTTTCTGTTCCCAACCTTGACCGTTCAGAACTTCGTGACGCATTCAGTCCCAAAGACTTGACTTTTGCTGGTGGTGCTGCCGCCCTTGGAACCGGGTTGTGTGAGAGCATTAGAGCATTTATGTCTTTGCTCAGCATGTCTTGAAGACTGTTACATTGACCTCGCGGGTCATTTTGGTGGGTGGCTGGACTTGTGATAATTCTGAATAGTAACTCTGGAATTTTCTGAATCAAAAAAAACATAGCTCCCTCTGCAAGTCGAAATGCTGTGGGAGAATGCCTGGGGGGTTCTTGTGAGTCACGCAGAAGGAAGGAGGACTTGATTGGCACTCATATTCACTTCACTTTCTTTCCCCCAGGTCCCTCTCCTGCTTGTTATAGCCCCGGTAGTCCTGTCCAGGTTCTAGAAGACTCCAACTACTTTTCCCCAGACTTTCAGCTCTATTCTGGGAGGCATGAAACATCTGCTTTGACGGTGGAGGCAACCAGTAGCATCAAGGAAAAAGTTGGTAAGTCCTTTTACTGGCACTTGTGTTGGAAAAGCAAAATGATCTTACATTTCTCATCTTTAGCTCTTTTGCATAATTCAGTTATTTATTCTCTAATCTTATTTTAAAAATCATCATCTTGGATTATTGATTGTTGGGAGATGCCTTATGTTTTGGTATGGTGTTAATAGACTGTTTTACTCTGATATGTAACTCTCTCTGAGAGGGTCATACCTAAATTTGTAGGAACTTCGGAATTATACCATTTATTTCCAGTTTTTCTCTGATTCCTAAATACTTTTTCCTGCCCTTTCTCATAATCTCATTTCTTTTTTCCTTCTCTGCTTTCATTTTTATCTCTTTTTGCAAATAATTTAGAAGTTAAAAGAAGTAATTCAAAACTATAGCAAGGAAGCAACTGTCTCCTTTGTAAAAACTTCCTATCAATTTTTGAGGACTTTTTGTTTAAACTGTGAGGAAGTCTTTAAACCACTTTAGGGAAGGATGTCATGGTTCTTGCTAAACGTGCTTATAACTCACCTCTCTCTTCAGTGAAAGGGGAATTCAATAGTTTTCATGCTTGTTGAGATCTATTCCTGTATTATTCATCCAAATACATCATTTTCCTTTGGAAATATATTTTGATTTGAATTTTTATTCATTTTATTTAAAAATTTTATTTTTATTTGAATGTGCTTGTTCCATTAAGCCTTTCAGATCAGTTACCCTGAGGGGAGGACTGTGCCCTCTTTGCTCTCGTAACCCCAGCACCTCTCCCAATGCCTGAACTGTAACACGTTTTTAGTAAATATGGTAGAGTGAAAGAGCAGACCAGTCCAACCCACACTGATCCGTCTTTCCTTGGGTGGTTAATGGCTTATTACAAATATTTGGCAGTTCATCTTGTGTGCAGTTTTAATAGTTTGTTTTTATTGTTTAAAATTTTTTACTGTCGAACTTTGGGTTTCTACCTCAGTTACAGTATTGATTCTCTGAAGGTAAGGGATAAGTTTCAGTTTATTTCAAGTATAATCCTATGAGGCAGATATGAAAGTCTCTCCATTTTTCAGAGGTGAGGGGTTCAGAGAAGCCACAAAGGTGAGATTTTGGGGATAAGCGTGACAGGGAGAGCCTTATGATCAAAGTTGAGCTTCAGCAATCAGTCTGTAAACTCCCTTTGTTTCCTCAGTAATCATGTCCCAAATGCCTTCTGTGTATCAGAGCAGGGTTCAAGGCACTGGGGAGGCAACACATGATTATAACAGATGGTGCTCTCTGCTCTGTCTGGTAGAGGAAGACAGGTCATAATACAATATGGATTCAAAGGAGAAGGAGCCAGGGGCAAGAGATATTGAGAGGCCATTCAGGATGTCTAGATGGCTGGTAAGGAGAGTTGGAACTCAGAGAGTGGCTGAGGGCACAGAAGAATGGACTGGATGGGGGAGCTTGTTGGTATAGAAACTAGGATTTGGTTGTGATTTTTATCTGTCATAAATGTGAAATTTCTTAATGAAAATTAGGGGACCAACATGGAGTTACAGTATTTTGCTGTTGCAAGGACAGTATTTTGCTGTTGCAAGGATGGTAACAATGTCATCTGCTGTCACCTTTTTTCATATTTTAATACCAAAACAGCAAGAGGGATGTGATCCTTGACAGTTCTTGCCCCAAAAAGGACAGTTTAAAACCTTCTAATGCATATATCTATTTACATACACATATAGATGTATTAATATATGTGTATTTATATATCTTGTATATAAGCATATCATACCACCTTCATTTTATTTTCTCATTTCACTGTGGACTGAGAAAAACTAGCTTGACAGGTGATTAAATGTGGAGAGCAAAGAATAAAAAGGTCAAAAGTGAATATGACATTTCTATCTGGGTGGCTTATATTTGAGAATGTCATTTATAGGGAAAAAAAGATGAATTTGGGGAAGAAAGACTATTTTGGGAAAATAATGTTCTGTATGTATATATTAAAACATAGAGCCATCATTACATGCATTTGTAGGAGTGAAGGCTGCCTAGAGATGATCTAGTCCAGCTCTCTCAGTTTACAGAGGAGGATATTGAGGCTCAGGGAGGGAAAGTAATTTGTTTAAGGTCATGCCAGCAGTTAATAGTAGAATTTTTACTTTCATAATGCTGTAATAATATTCTTAATGCACTTCTTAATAGTCCTGTTGTGAAATGGGCTGAATGTTATATTTCATGGAGCTCATATAGGTATTCTTTTATTGGTTAAATACCTGAGGCCCTATTACATCCAGGCATTTGGCTTTGTTCTAGGGAGACCCAGATGAGACGACTTAATGTTTGCCTTTAAGGAGTTTAGAGTCTTGTATAAATAAATAATTGCCATCTACTGTGAGAATTGCTGCAATGGAGATATATATAAATGGAGTGGGGACATTGGAGAAAGAGGCTCAAACCTGCAGGGCTGCAGCAGGAAAGGTTTTACTCAGAAGGTAGCTTTGGACCTATCACTTGTCTAAAAATTTTCCCAAGAGACATGGCGAGATGCATCTTTCTAGGCAGAGAGAAAAAGGCAAACAAATGTCCAGAGGCTGGAGCGAGCTAGCATGCCTTAGAAACTATATGTACCTGGGTATTTATGGAGCTTAAATTCCAAAGGGTTGCCAGTGGGAGATGGGAGCAGCATGAAATGTTTAGGTAGGTGGTATCTGCTACACCATAGATAGAATGCCAATTTTATACTGTAATTGATTATCCAGGAATTTTGGTACAGAAGTGTGACATGATTAGATTTATATATTGGAACAATCTTTCAAGTATTGTGCCAGATAGACTGGGGTCAGAGGGTTGGGTTTGGAAGTGGGAATAAGATGAGTGTCAGGGAAATAGATAAGGAGGCTGTTGGAATGACGTGGACATGTGATGCCAAGGGCTTGTAATGTGGAATGAACACAGATTTGGTTTCATATCCCGGTCTGCCTCTTCCTGCCTGGTTGCCTTGGTGATTTACCTTCTGTGAACCTCTCTCCTCATTTGTAAGTTAAGGGAATTAATATCTACCTCTTAGTGTTATATGTGGAATGAATGAAATAACACATGGAGAGAATTTAGTACAATACCTGGCACATCATATACATGTTTAAAGTACTTCTTGTGGTTGTATTAAAGTTAGTAATGGTGAACTTGGAGATTGGCACAGGAACAGGAAGAGGGTTGGCAGAGATGTTGAAAAGGTCAAATTGACAGGCAGTGGCTGTCTGGGTGTTGAGGGTAAGAGAGAGGAAGGAATTTTGGAAAACCTTCAGTTTTCTGGCTTGACAAAAGGAGATGAGGTAGGGAATACAGGGTTGGAATGGGTGGGTAACCATTCAGGATGAGGAAGACATGTTGAGTTAGAAGTACTCAGGGCCATCGTCTGGCAGTTGTAGATGTATGGGTCATGAGTCAGTAGTTGATGACGAGGGGTAGGTGTGGTGTCACCGGGAGACGTGTAAGAGTGGAAGAGCACTCAGGACAGAGCTGTGGGAAACACCGGAATTTAAGGGACAGGTGCAGAGAAAGGAGCCAGAGATAGTGTGTAGAGAGAGGCAGGAGCCAGGACCAAGAGGAGGGATGACCTGGAGGCTGGATTTGGAAAGCATTGCAGGAAGAGGGTGACCAACCATGTCAAATGCTTCAGAAAAGTTAGGTGCGTAATAGGATAACTGGAAAATTCTCATTGGATTTGGTTACTGATCAGAGCAGTGGGGAGGATAGTGGATGGAGCATTTGGGAAGTGGAGACAGCAAGTGTAGGGCACTCAATGAACACAACTAGAAGAGAAGGAAAAGGGAGATACAGAGTGGTAGTTAGAGGTATATGAGAGGGCCAAGGAAAGGTGGTTTCTTATGGTTTGATTTTGATTTTCTCTTGTATTTTTTTTTAAGATGGGAAAGACTTGGGTATGTTTATGTGATGAGGAGAAGGGGCCAGTGGGGAGATTAGAGGAAAGGGAGGAGTTGAAGGATGGAACAATGTTTAGGAGAAAGCAAAGGAGAGGGAGTGGGGAATAGTAGAGTCACTTTGAATAGGAAAAAAAATTCCATGAGACATTGCCAGGTAAATGGAGGTGATGATGTATTTGAAATCTTATCTTTAAATGTTGCTGTAGTTAGAATGTTAATTATGTACCACATAGTCACAGACATATATCTCCTGTGGAACAGACTGATATCTTTTCTCCTATGTTTATCTTTTAGTTGAAGATCCCCTTTGTAACTTCCACTCCCCAAACTTCCTGAGGATCTCAGAGGTGGAAATGAGAGGTTCCGAGGATGCGGCAGCTGGAACAGTATTGCAGCGGCTGATCCAGGAACAACTGCGGTATGGCACCCCAACCGAGAACATGAACTTGCTGGCCATTCAGCACCAGGCCTCAGGGAGTGCAGGACCAGCCCACCCTACAAACAACTTTTCTTCCACGGAAAACCTCACCCAAGAAGACCCACAAATGGTCTACCAGTCGGCACGCCAAGAACCGCAGGGTCAAGAACACCAGGTGGACAATACGGTGATGGAGAAACAGGTCCGGTCCACGCAGCCTCAGCAGAACAATGAGGAACTGCCCACTTATGAGGAGGCCAAAGCGCAGTCACAGTTCTTCAGGGGGCAGCAGCAGCAGCAACAGCAGCAGGGGGCGGTGAGCCACGGTTACTACATGGCAGGGGGCACCAGTCAGAAGTCCCGAACTGAGGGGAGGCCCACTGTGAACCGTGCCAACAGTGGACAGGCGCATAAGGACGAGGCGCTGAAGGAACTGAAGCAGGGCCACGTCCGCTCACTCAGCGAGAGAATCATGCAGCTGTCCCTGGAGAGGAATGGGGCCAAGCAACACCTTCCTGGTTCAGGGAATGGAAAGGGCTTCAAAGCGGGAGGGGGGCCCTCCCCTGCCCAGCCTGCAGGTAAAGTGCTGGACCCTCGGGGTCCTCCACCTGAGTACCCTTTCAAGACCAAGCAAATGATGTCCCCGGTCAGCAAGACCCAGGAGCACGGGCATTTCTATGGTGACCAGCACCCTGGGATGCTCCACGAGATGGTCAAGCCCTACCCTGCTCCTCAGCCTGTGAGAACAGACGTGGCCGTCCTGCGGTACCAGCCACCCCCTGAGTATGGGGTAACAAGGTGATTATCAGGTGTAAAGTTGCGCCAAGCTTTTCTAGATTCAGCAGTTATGTTATTAGCATTTATTATTTTCAGGGCAGATTAGGTTTTTTTCCTCAGGCTTTTCTTTTCCTTGTGCATGGTGTATAATAAACCACTTTGTGGCCAGAATATATAGGGTGAAATAGAGTAGAGGGCAACTGGGGGATTTTCTGCAAACATAGCAGCAGGCAATTGGGGATTTATGAGTTTAGGGGAGGGACCTCACTTGTTAGCCATCCTTGGGAGCTCTGCCTAGTGGCCTGGCAAAGTAGCAATTTTCCAATGGCTTTGTGGAGAGCATCCAAACTCCTGGAACATATTATTACCAGAGGGTTTTATAGTCTTTTTTCATTGTAGATTTTAAAGGAAAATGTAGTCTGAATGCTAGAATGGAGGAGTTAAAGGGACTGTAGAAATCATATAGTCCCACCCTTCACTCAACAGATGAGAAACTAAAGCCTGGAGAGATTAATGAATTTTGTAGTACACAACTCTGAGGCAGCTAGGGGCTAGACTCAAGTATCCTGACTGCCAACATTTATCCACTCCCCTGCCCTAATTCTTCCTACAGCCTTCACGTTTATTCTTCCAGTTGATTGATGGATTCAGCAGCACCTACTGAGTGTGTGCTCTACTCTGCAGCCCTGTTCCAGGTTCAGAGATGAGATACAGTCCCTGCCCTCCGGGACCCTATAGCATTGTCTTGGAGGAAACCAGCATCTGAACAGATCATTGCCGTTCAATGTGCTGTTTTAGGAGAGAAATGGACAGAGGATGCTAGGATAACAGATAGGATAGTATAACTCACAACTGGAAAGGGTTGGGGAGAGCTTCCCAGAGGAGGTAACATTTGAATTGGAACTTGATAAATGAGAGCTGTAGTGTAGAGATGAAGTAGCAGTATGTACTGTGCAGAGGGAGTGCCGTGTCTTCAGACAAAGAGGTCATGAGGATTTTTATGTGGAGCACTGGTGAGCCAGGGTGTGGTAAGAAGTGGCAGGAGATATGTTTGGACAGGGAAGTTGGTGATGATGGTCTCTGGGTGTCAAACTAAGGAGTTTAGAATTTATCCATAAGCAGTTGGGAAAAGTGGTGTTTTTAGGTAGGAGTGGTATATGGATGTCTAACAGCTGATTTTGGTGGCAGTGCAGGATGAATTTGAAGAAAGGGAGACCGAGGCCACAAGGAGCTCCGGGGATGCTTTCAGTATTCCAGATCAGAATTGGTGAAGGTGGCCGAAGCTTGGGCAGTGAGAATAGAGGAGCATTATATGCTAAGAGAGATAGGGAAATAGAATTGATAGTGATTAGTTAGATACAGATGTTCTGGAACAAGGAAGATGGAAATGAGGCAATTATGAATCAAGCTCTCAGGAGAGAAATTGGGTCTGAAGATCACATTTTGGGAGTCAGAAATGTTTAGATGTTGCTGACTTTGAAGGAGGAGCAGGGAACATGAACAGAGAAGACACATGGCCACTGCCTGTTATTGGATATGTCATTCTCACGAAGGGCTTTATCTGCTTCTAAATTGATAAGCAAGGGTTTCCCCAAGCGACCTCAGTGGCTATGTGCAGGACATGCCTTGGCTCTACCCTTCTGAAAAAGGAGAGGCTGGAGCTTGGCAGAGGGAGAGTGGCCTGATCTGCCACTGACTTCCCAACGCTGACATATTTCCCCACATTAGGCTGAGAATGCCAGCTCTGAAGCAGCATAACCATCTGTGAGACCTCGGCCAGGCAGGAGAACGCATCCTCCCTAAGTGTGCATAACCCGACTCCTCCCAGAAATCCAAGGTGGGGCCCAGGAGGCTCTTCTTCCCCCTTTATAGCTCCTTGTGTTGTAAATGATCAAATCTCTGGTATTTGCATCACAGTGATTTACTACAGTTGTTTAAAATGAGCCATGATGTTGTTCCGCCATCATACCAGAGTTTGGATTATATTTCACCGTTTTTCCCGATAATTTAACTCAGCCTCTAGAGCTTGATAGAGGGGAAACTATCCCGAAATGAAATCCCCTTCCTCTTCTTTGCTTTACTGTTTGTAAAGTAGTATGCATAGCATGCAATGCATACAGTGGACCACTTTGCCTTTTGTCATTGGTAATAGGTTTGATGTGAGGTGGGAGAAATGGTCAGGGGAGGAGGGAAAACTTTTTGGAGATCATTTGTCTCAAAGTTATGACGTTAGAAAGAAGAAGAAATGTGTGAGGGATTTCAGCTGACTGCCAGACTTGGCAGCTAGCTTGATATGACGCATCAAATGTTTCAGGAGACGTAACAGACAGACCATTGAGGCTGGGCCCCAGAGCTACAAGGCCCCTTTGTGAGCAGGACCATGGCTAGCCAGCATGGCTCCAGCGGTGCAGCCCTTGGCTGACTGGGTAAATAATGTTGCATCCACACCAGCCCTGCTTCAGACACATTATTAAATGTGGCCTGAACTCCAAGGATTGGACCTGAAACTCAGCAGTATGTGATGTTCAACTTACCTGTGACCCAGAAGACAAGGAGGGCCCTTTCATTTCACTGACGCATTATCTTGTGCTTCAGGAGTTATCTGTTTGTTATTGATCGTGATGGTTTAGGAAGCTGCAGGCTGTTGTGTACATACATACAACCACATAGACCCCTGGACTAGAAAGAGATGCCTCTGATGGACATCACGGAGTCCATCTCCCTGGCTGGTGCTGCAGATGTGGGCTCAGTGTGTAATGAATATTCAGTAGTTTGGTCCAATCCATTACATTGTTGAGACTTCACTCCTTCTTGCCTAGAAGCAGAAAACTCCAAAGAGACAAGTGATACAACTTACGAGAAGAATAAGAATTTGAATTTTTTGTGAACACTCCTGACTCACCATAGCTTACAGATTCTCTCACCTACTCTGATGCCCTAAAGATGGAGATGTCTGGTGGGTGATTGTAAAACTTTTTAGACTTCTTTCATGGGAACCCCCTGGGAGAGGCCCAAGGCCTTGATCTCTTTGACTTGAGCCACCTTGGCCTATGTGGGCAAGCTACTGTGGCTGGTGGGGACGGGAGTGCTAAGGCAGCAGGGCCTGCAGGAACGTGTGCTGGCTAGGGATCAAGGCTCTGGTTTTGCTCTTGTTCCATTACACTTTTTCCTCAACCTGAAAGTGCAAATGGATAAGAATGAGGACAAGATGGAAATTAGACAGGTTGTTACTGTGGAGAATTGTGATCGCCGCCCGCCGCCCAGCAAAGGCAAGCATTTGGATATTCATTCTGACTCTTTGTGAAAACAGACCACTTCCAGAAGTAGTGACTTGGCTTATGCAGTCTGCACTGTTAATGGAAATGAATGCGTGAATGAATACCAAGGGATGACTGATTTTTATCAAAGTAGTTTGGAGTACATTAGTCAATATGCATGTTTGTTTTCCAAAGAAATCTATCCATATTTCAAAAAATTGGGGAACTAGAGATGCTAAAAAATTACTTATAATATTCTACTTTCCCAAGGCACCTGCTAACATTTTTCCTGTACAAATTAATTTTTTCACATTATAATCATAAATTATATTGTTTGGTATCCCAGCCTTTTAAAGATAGCATTGTATCACAAGCTTTTTTCCACAATCCTTTATTTTTTCAAAACCAACATTTTTATTGCTGTATAATATTTCATAAAGTATACCATTTATACCATTTTCTCCATAATAGAACGAACATCATCATGCATACCAAATTTTCTATGTTTTGTCTTACTTCCCTAGGAATCATTGTTTAGAAATGAAATTTTTGGGTAAATTATGAACATTTAATAGCTTCTGATGCCAGATAACTTTGTAAAAATATTACAGTGCCTGTTTTACTTCACTTTGAAAAAAGTTATTATATCATTATAATTACAAAATCTTTGCTAATTTAATAGGCAAATAGTGTTTTGTTGTTGTTGTCTTGAGATGCCTGTCACACAGGCTGGAATGCAGTAGCACGATCACAGCTCACTGCAACCTCCGCCTTCCAGGCTCAAGTGATCCTCCCACATTAGCCTCCCCAGTAACTGGGACTATAGGCATGTGCCACCATGCTCAACTACTTTTTGTAATTTTTTTTGGTAGAGATGGGGTTTCCCCATGTTGGCAAGGCCTCGAACTACTGGGCTCAAGCAGTCTGCTCACCTTGGCCTCCCAAAGTGTTAGGACTACAGGTGTGAATCACTGTACCCTGCCTGCAAATAGTCTTAACTTCCTATTTGAACTTGTCCTAGCTTGCTAGGTTAATTTTGGGAGGAGGGGAGTATGTTTTGCTATTTGGATTTATTTGATCTCAAAAATTGGCTTTTTATGTTTCTTGTTTATGAGATATATGTATATTTTAATGGATTCAGCATAAACTAAAGTCTGTTTTCTCTAATGCTAGCTCTAATTTTCCATTTTCTAGAACTCCTTCTTCACCCTTAGTGGTGACAGTGGAGCGGTTGTGGTGGTGTAGTGGTAGCAGGAGGATGAAACCTTCACCAGATGCTTCCTGTGTGCCAGGCACTTTGTGTGTGTTACTTACCTTCCTTAATCTTTACACTCAAAAGGGTGGGTACTATTAATATCACAACTTTTACATATAATAAAAACTTAGGCTTAGAGAAGGAGGTTAACTAACGTCGTCACGGCCAGCAGCTTGGAAGTGCAAGAGCTGGGTGCAAACCTGGATTTCTTTGCTGCGTACTGCGTCTCCCACGAGTGTAAAGACTTGGCCGCTGTACGTTGCAGTGGAACCACAGATTTAAGCTTTCACTTGGGGTCACTAGATCTGGTGAATTTCTAATCAGATTTACAGAATATATCACAGGTGATGTCCAGCCTGTGCTCTGCCCACCTTCTGTTTTTTTCAACAGGACCAGAATTCTGCTCAAGTATTCTAGACTGTAGGAGGAAAGCTGTCTGGATACTGGTTTTTCTTCAGATGTCTGGGAACACTGTCACAGACCAGACTTAATGGGGCTGACAGCTCTGGATGTGGGCGTCCGTTTGTCTTTTGGTTTGCTTTCATTTGGAGGTGATTTTATTCCTAGAGGAAGGGTTGTGGGTTTTCTTCAGACGTTTTTATTAGAATGTTTCCATCATGGAAGATCAAATACTAATTTAAGACTAATTTATATGTTTTAGGCAGTATCAGTTTGGAAAAAGACTAAGAATGACTTCTGTCAATGAAAAGAACGCTTAAGGCTCTACGTTTCCACTCTCTGAGCCTGTGCATTGCTTTTTTGGCCTTTGCCTTGGCTCAGTCTTGTCTGTTCAGCACAGGGGTTTTGATTTACTAGCTTCCTGGAAGCACATAGAAGAGTGGTAACTGTTTATTAATATTTTGTTCATCTATGAATTTATTATTTTGATTTTCTTGGTATGTAGATAGATATTTTATAAAAGCATGACACGGTAGTGTTTGGCCCAGCCCTCCTATCCTATTTAGGTTGATGAAAATATAAGATGATGTCAAAGCCTGAGGAGCTGTGGATTTCCTATTATAGAGCAGGCTTCTTGCCTCATCAAAGGACAGCCATCACCACTACCTTCTTTCTCATCAAGGCAAGAGTTTTGCATTGTCACACAATAAGTGGGGTAAACTGTGGTATGACCTATTCCCCAAATCGCTATTTTCCTTAAAAAATGCACTATGCATTTTCCCTGAGAAAACCTGATTTGGTTTCATTGAGGATAGAGTCAGAGGCACTGACATTCTCTGGGAACATGCCTACTGACAGTGCAGGGCGGAGGGACAAGGAAAGTGGGGGCAGCCCAAGAGTACGTTTGGCAAATTAAAGATAATGCCTATCCTCAGGGAACCCAGTCAGCCCAGCAGTGCAGCAAGTCCAGTCTAAACATGAACAAACATGAAGATATTTACTAAATCACAGGCCTTACTCCTAGTGGGCTCTGTGTTTAGGATGTGCCATGTTACAAGAAAGAAGGTTTGGTGATCCTGTCTTACTTTGTGTTGGACATGGCTGGAGGAGGGAGGAGAATTTTGGGAGTAAGTGTATGTTTCCACAATGGGGAATTATGATTTGCAGTTTATGCAGTCATGAAAATGAATTGTTTTGTGGTACCAAAAGGTAAGCCAGACCCAGGGCTGTTGGATTGAAAACTGTGCATTGCCCTGAACAAAAATGAGGCCATGGAGCCTATTTAAATTTCACTAGTTAAATGTGTGTTTTGAATACCAGCATGGGAACTCAGAAGTTTCTCCAGTATTTAGGCTGAATTACGGCTGGATGAACCAAGTAAAATGCCCTGTGTGTCCTGAGAAATGGCTCTGCAGCCTGGGTATTTGAAGAAGCTAGGGTCACGTTCAGGTTATTTTCTCCGGAAACCTAACAATTCCAGCTGTAATGCATTAAATGAGTGGCTTCTCTCAACAGGAGGATTATCTATAGCCACTCTGCATAGCAATGATTTTGATCTTAGTTTACTCAAGAGTAGATCCTTCATTTGAACAATTACGAGATTTAAGGTGTCTGCATTACCAAAGGGGTCCAGGTGGGGAGTTCCATGGGTTTGGAAAAAAAATTTCAAGGCGTTTGGGTTCTGGCTCTTCCTTCTGGTAGCAAATTGCATAAGTTCTCAGAGCCTCAGTTTCCTTATCTGTGAAATGTTACAGCTTATTTTTTTCCCTAAAACTGTTAGGTTGGTACAAAAGTAATTACGGGGTTTTTTTTTCCCATCATAACTGATTTTCTTCCTTAGATAAAGAAAACATATTTATTGTACAAAATTTAGAACTACAGATAACTCCCGTTCCACCCCCAAAAGAAAGAAAATAGAAATTACCTCAGTCTTATTATCCAGAGATACTACTGTTAAACCCTCTGTTCACTATGTTGCTTTGAGAATCAGAAAATTATAAGAAAATACTATAAATTGCAAAGCTCTATATAAATGAAGCATTTTTGCTGAGTCAGCAGATTTCAAATTTGAGCCTTTTCACAGCCAAGAAACCCTATATTATTTAATCTCATTTTAAATGTCATTTTGTTTACATTTTTTCTGATTATTAAAATAACAATGCTGAGTTTTTGGTTTATCCATGTTTTCTAGTTTTTCTATAATGTACATGTATTATTTAGATAATAAAATGTTTTTTTAAGTAGCCATACATGTTCATTGTAGAAAATGTAGAAAGAACAGAAAACTATGAAGTGTAGTCCCATCACTTGCAGACAATCAGCCTTTCCTTTTGTAATAGTTCCTTCCAGTCTTTTTTCTCTGCATTATTTTTACAAAGGCAAAATCCTAATATGCAGTATATCTTGAGAAATTTGTTAATACTGATAAACTTAAAAATGTTTTTATTTTAATTTCTCTATTAATTTTGCAACTGGAAAATGTATATTTAGCTGCTTGCATTTTCTCTTTGTGAATTACTTCATTACATCCTTTGTTACCCATTGATTTTTTTTCTTTTCCTGTCATGTTTTGCAAAATTTTTGTCAAACAAGCCATTTTTTATTACATATTAACCTGATGGCTTAATTATAGATGAACATAGAGTTTAGTACATTGAGTATGGCTTGATCATCTTTCATACTTGAGGATCTGGGGACCACAGAGTGGGAACAGCTAGTCTGTTGCATGAATTGCTCTGATGCTCACTGAAATCTGGAAATGGCTTTCCAGAACCAGGCCTTTTGGGGTACATGCACAATGGTCTAGAACAGCACTCACTGTTCAATAGAAATAAAACATAAGCCACATCTCTCATTAAACATTTTCTAGCAGTGGCAACTTAAGATGTTTGAAAGAGACAAATGAAATTAATTTTAAAGCATAGTTTAGTTAACTCATTTAGAAACATTTAAAAAATTTTTAGTTAACCCATTATATTCAAAATACTATCATTTAATAGGTAATCAGGATTAAAAACTTTAAGTGAGGTTTTTTTTTTTCTACTAACTCTCCAAATTCTTTTATTTTTATTTTTGAGATGGAGACTCACTCTGTCACCCAGGCTGGAGTATAGTGGCTCAATCTTGGCTCACTGCAACCTCTACCTCCAGGGTTCAAGTGATTCTCCTGCGTCTGCCTCCCAGGTAGCTGGGATTCCAGGTGTGCACTTCCACGCCTGGCTAATTTTTGTATTTTTAGTAGAGATGGGGTTTCAGCATGTTAGGCAGGCTGGTCTCAAACTATTGACCTCAAGTGATCTGCCTGCCTCAGCCTCCCAAAGTGTTGGGATTACAGGAGTGAGCCACCATGCCTGGCCCTAAGTCTTCAGATTCTGTTGTCTGTTTTACACTTAGAGCACATCTCAGTTCGGACTAGCTGCATTTCAAGTGCTGAATAGCCTAGTGGCTAGTGGCCACTGTCTGGACAGGGTGGGACTAGAAGGAATGAGAATTTGTGTCCGAGAGCGTGTGCTGACATGCAAGGACCTTAGCCCAGAACCACCCTCTGGTTATGACGACATTGCATTCCATGGTGCTGGATCACGCCGTGGTTCCTCACAGAGGTTGTAGGGCCAGTGACTGGGGTGCTTAGCTAGTGGTCTTCAAAGGGGGAGGGGAATCCAAGGGTGGTGCTTCTTGCCTTTCTCCTATCATCCGTTAGCAGTATGTGATGATAACAGAGGCTAACCATTATTAAGTGTTTTCCTAAAGAGAGACACGAAGCACATCATCTCATTTCATTCTCTCAATAATTCGGTGAAGTAGGTACTATTATCACCATTTAAAAGTGAAGAAGGGGTTAAAACTTGTCCATGGTTACATGGCTAAAGAAGGGCAATCCTAGGGCAAAAGAGAGAGACCCTGTATTAAGGAACAGTGTACTCCTGTACCCACCCTGGTAAGGCGGGAATACGGTGGGCTCTAGGCCCATCATTTGCCTTGTACATACTGTGAGACCTGTGGTTTGTCATGTGAATCCTCTGAGCCTTAATTTGCATGCTTATAAAATAAGATAATACTATATATGGAATGAGAGCAGTGAATGCCCAAGTTTGTGAGAATTAAAGGACGCGATGTAAAGTGCTATTTATTCAAGGCACATTTATTTGCAAGCATAATGTGGAAACTTGAGTTTATTTATTAAGGCTTGAAGGCTTGTTGTATGCAGAAGAGCAAATAGATGGTTGATCAGATGTTACTGATGACCTTGTTTCCTCAATCTGAATATATCATCGCTCCAGTTTGCGCTGCCGTCTGTGACCTCAAATTCATGAGAAGAAGGGTAGTGGCACGAACCTATATTATCGTATTGGCAACTTTATGATTCCAGAGTCTACCTGTAGTATCCAGAAAAAATCTAAATGCCAGAGAGCTCTTTCTTAATACAGTATTGAAGATTTATCTATTCTTTGAAAACCCATCAAGCAAATATGGTCTAACTTACTCTTAAGCTTCAGGACTAAATCAATTGACAAAAATTTATTGGGTGCCAACTCAATATAAGTCATAATTCTCTCTCTTTAGGAAACTTGCATGCCAATGTTTAGGGAGAAAAGATCCATATTTGTAAAATATTCAGTAGTATTATTTAAAATAGAAATTCAAGAGAACAAATAACATGACAAAAAGCCAGTGGTGGTAGGTTATCAGGAGGGTGACTCAGGCAGAGCTATAAGTTCAGAGGAAACAAATGGGTGCAGATTCTGGGAGCTGGGCTGTATACAGCATGGCCCCGATCAGGGGTGTTCAATCTTTGGCTTCCCTGGGCCACACTGGAAGAAAAAGAATTGTCTTGGGCCATACATAAAATACAGTAACACTTATGATAGCTGATAAGCTTTAAAAAAAATCACAGAAAAATCTCATCATGTTTTTAAAAAGTTTACGAGTTTGTGTTGGGATGCATTCAAAGGCATCCTGGGCTGCATGCGACTCACGCTGGACAAGCTTAGCCCAGATCACTGACAATGGAAGACCAGCCTAGGAGGCTGTATTTTATCTTTTACACGTAGCTTTTAAATTCGTATGATTTCAAATTTTCATATATAATTGTGGACTTGGGGAGAAAAGGCACTTTAAGCCCTGGTCAGAGGTATTTAAATAACTAATCCGTTTGGTGGCAGAGGGAAAAATGGTCACTTCCTGTGTGTTCCAAAGCTCGTTTGGTTCCTTGAGAAAGGAGAAGGACCTGTCGTTTGACCTCCTGAACCTGGGTTTCTCATGAAAATAGGGGCAGTGGTGCCCGTCTCATTTCTTTGAGAATTAAGCAAGATGATGGAATGTAGTGCCTAGGAAATAGCACAGACTTTCAGTAAATGTTAGTTGAATTCTCTTTGTAGACAAGACATTAGCCTGAATGCAGATAATAATGTTGAATGTAATTTCCAGTTCGAGAAAACAACTCAGGCAGGCTTCTAGCCCTCCTGCTTACCTGAGGTTGCCTGTGTGTTGGGGTGTAGAGCATGGACACAATGATGGCTGATTGGGCCACAGGTGAGTGTGAGATTTCTCTCCTGCCTGCACATCATCCATCGTAATGTGGTATTTTTTAGCATGAATGTGTAACTGAGTTATTTGTGAGGTCATTGCTCTCTGTTTGATAGAAAACTTTCCATTTTGAAAAAACCCATTCTTTTCTGTCCCTTAAGCTTGGCAAACCTGACTTTCCTGCATTGTCACTCAGATAACTAGTCACCATCGCTGATGATGTTTGCTGGCATCAAGAAAGCACTATCATCTGATTTTGGTCTCTCTCCTTGGTTTTCCTTGTAATTGCTACATCACATAAAAAGACGATGGAGAAGATAAGCTCCTAATTGACTATAAGTGACTTCCAAATCCCAGAGTTAAGTAAATATTAAAAGATGGAAGCCCCACCCACAGCTGCCAGGGTAGGAAGGGAGGGAGTTGTGGACTCATCTGTGCCCACCTCAGCCTGTAGGAGACAGCTGCGTTTCTTCTTCACATTAAATGAAGTGCGAAGGGGAATACTCAGGAGGTGGGAATGGGTTTCTGCCCTTTCATTCAAAAGCAGTGGTGTAATTCATGGTATTTTGGCTCTAGCCAAGAGAACCTCTTTCCAGGAAAAATGTATTATTGTGGGATTTAGCCAGCCTCCAGGAAGCACTGACTTAGTGACAGATAAGTGGTGTTTTGGGTTCATTCCTGTGACTTGGGGTGAAAGCGGGGCATTGTGAATTTCACTCTTGTGGTGGAGTTGGACCTCCCTGTACACACGGGACAACGTGTATATTCACAGACGCTTCAGCATGGAAGGGGCACAAATTCATCAAGATGCAGAAACACTTTGTGCCTAAAGAAGTGGTGGGAAAGTTATGCAATGGGTGTGTAGTGAGAGAGGAGGGATAGTTTAGGTGTCCCCCCGATAACATTTCTTTCTGAAAACTGCGGATGGTTGCAAGGTGAAGTCACTTACAGAATAAAGAATCGTATTGAGCTCCCCAGTTCTTTACCTTGTCTGGGGAACTTAGATCCCAGTTATTTCAACATGAAATGGAAGGACTGCCAGAATGAAGGCCTAAGGAAATCCAGCTGAGAAATACATCCTGAGCCAAGATGGAGTGTCTTGAGTTTAGTTACCAAGCAAGGCCTGAGGTCACTCTGTTAGGATCTGTTGGACTTATTCTGAGGCCATCTCTATGAAGGTCTGCTTATCCATGTAGGGAGGGCTGAGGTGACCCTTTTCACATTTTCTTCTAGAGTTTGACATTTAGCTGTTAGGAGTTGGCATTCAGAGGAAACCTGGCTATGAGAAATACAAAATGAGAGATACAGAGGCTGACAGGGTCACAAACATTTCAGCAAATATACTTAAAAGGAAAATATAAGGCTGGGTTACCTCCTGGGAAGAATGGGGGTAGCTCTGAGATGGCTACAAGTTATGGAATGTCGCACATGTCACTGTTACTGATTAGAAGCAGCTGCCTCTCCAGAGGACTGACTTGGTGTTTTGATACAGAATGTGGATGATTTGGGGTTTCATGCTAATGCTCAGTATCTAACCTCCAGTTCCCAGATTGCGACCCAGTGGTTAAGGAGATCAACAGGAAAATGAGTTTCCCAAGTCTCTGCAGAAGAGAGGCAGCTGTGGTTGAAGAACTACACAAGACTTTGCTTTGGCAAATAAATCTCAGGACCCCAAAATCACTAAGCCAAAGAGAAAAGTGGAGCTGGGAACTGTATCAGGCAAAACTGCCTCCTATTTTATTCTTAAATTAGATAGCTACAAAGATTTTAACAAAAACAAAAACTATATACCTTTCTCACAATTTGCCCACAAGGAAGTTCCTTATGGACAAAGGACAGGTACAATTCAAAATCATCCCTCTGCTCACCTGAGAAATGCATATGTGATTGCTTTCTCTGCCCTGTTGTTTCACTAAGCTAGACTAAAGCATAAGGGACTATTCCTTTACCCTCCTGCCACATGTTAATCGTATATTCAGTTGAAAGCTAATGAGAGACTCAAAGTAATATAACAGATTGTCTCTTATTTAGCTATAAACCTGGAAGCCCCCTCCCCAACTTCAAGTTGTCCTTCCCTTCTGGACTGAACCAATATACATCTTTCATTCTTTGGCCTCTCATGTGTCCCTAAAATGTACAAAACCAAGCTGTACCCCAACTACCTTGGGCAAATGTCGTCAGGACCTTCTGAGGCTGTGTCATGGGTGCATTTTTAAGCCTGACAAAATAAACTTCCTAAATTGATTGAGATCTGTCTCAGATACTTTTGGGTTCACAAGTTGGCAGCCATGAAGGGATTCTGAATGTGGTTCCCCTGACCTTCGACAAATCTATGGGTGCTTTGTATTAGCTTAAGCTACCTTTATGGCTCTGACCAATATGACAATTTGCTGAGGCCCCTGATCTCCCTAAATGTGATCGAGATCTCAAGTTTATTTTGCTGTACAACTTCCTTTCTGGAGTTTTAGCTTGCTTCCAACAGGGAAGGCAAGTTAGAGTTCTTTTCCTGTTTCTAGGATGGTAGAGAGCAGTCTTTAGCCCAAGCCCCGTTCCTAGGTAGTATTGAATTGGGGTTTGTCTTGCCTAAATTTAACAACCAGCTGGTCTTAATTTCTCCTTACCTATAAAGTGCTCAGTAATTGTATAAATTGTGTAATTGCTTGTTTTGTGTAACTTCTTTTTTTTTGGTTGGTGATGATGGTTTGTTTCTGGTGTTGTTTCCATCTTTTTCTTATTGGGTTTGACCAGCTTTACCTGACTTTATTGAATCCAAAGGGAAGTTCCAAATTATGGGGAGCAAGGCCTCTGAATTGGCTAAATTTCCACAGTTGAAAAACAAATGGGAAAAAGAAAAAGACGGCCAGCAAAAGGAAAAAAAAAGGGGAATTTTTTTTTTGGAGACGGAGTCTTGCTCTGTTGCCCAGGCTGGAGTGCAGTGATGTGATCTTGGCTTACCACAGCCTCCACTTTCCAGGTTCTCCTGCCTCAGCCTCCCAAGTAGCTGGGACTACAGGTGAGCGCCACCACACCTGGCTAATTTTCTTGTATTTTTAGTAGAGACAGGGTTCCACCATGTTAGTCAGGATGGTTTTGATGACTTGCAGGATTATTGATAATAAATGAACACCCCACAGGGAATAGAAATGGCACTGCAGAAGGTCTTTTCTTTTGCCTTTTGATAAGTGGCCTAACAAACACATTTTATATTTTATTGAAATAATTCCTATGCCATCTTTATTAAGTTTTGGTTTGCTTAGAAAAAAACTGAAATTAAAAAAAATTTTTTTAAATTAAAGTTATCACATCTATGTAACTTTCTGTATTTTGCTTTTAAAGTCTTTGTGCCATTAGGTTACAGAGCTTTGACCTCTGAGTCTAAACAGGACACCAAGTCCTTTTCAGTCTTAAATCCTGACAGCAGTTAAAACTTCATCTTCAGATCCGGTAGAAGATGCCAACCAAAATAAACTGTGTTTGTGAGACAGAGAGCCAGAAATTAAAACTGTCTAACTCCTCAAGACCCAGAGACTATTGTGCAAGAGGTGGGCATGAGATTGTAAGGGCTGATGTTGAGAGGTAAAATTAGTTGTTTCTCTATAAATTAACCGTTAATACCAAATGCACACTGATGCAAGACCAGCATACGAGCCCCTGTGTCAGATGAACAAGATTTTATTGGAGCATTAATCCACTCCTTAATAAAAGGTTATAAAGGTTTTAAAAAGGTTTATGGAAATTATATCTTATGGTCAAGATGACTAAAATTTAATAAATTTGCTCACAGAATTTTAAAAGACACATTTAATTGGCTTCATGCTGTCTTTATTAGGGATTATTGTTTAGGAAGTTAAATTTCCTCTCTCAAAGAATATAGGTTTTTGCTTTTTTTTTTTTTTTGAGATCGTTATCACTTTGGCTAAATGACTTATTTTTACAATGACTTGTGATCCTATTTTGTGATATCAAGTGTTTTAAACATTTCATATTTGACAGACTTTCTGAAATCAAATTTTAACTTCAGTCCTCATTAATCTTTGATATTAGGTCTCTTGAAGTCCAAAAGAGACATATTCAGCTTATTTGATGTAATAAAATCATACAGGAAGTAGTGTCAAATATGAAATGGGGTTTAACCTTCTTTGGATTATAGTTATTTAAATGTGTTATTAGTATGTGTTCCAGAATTGTATGAGATTCCTCTGATTCTAATATGTTTTAGTGAATTATCAGTAGTAATGGTGATTCTAGTGTAAAATTGTATGCCACGGAAGTGACTCAGTTTCCTTGTCATTTATGTCTCTAACCATGACTTTTGTCATCTAGTTGTTTTACTTTTATTCTTTTCAAAAGGTGTTTTTTATAATCAGCCGTAGGACTCTGACAGGTGTTCTCGAATGCAGGTTTCTAACAACTTTGCAGACTGTGACACTAGAATAGAGGAAAAACTTGTAAGACCCCCATAGAAAGCTAATGTGTTCATAAACATCAAGCAGAACATGAGTTAATTACATAAACTAATGAAAGACTGAAATAATCTTTTTATGATTTTGTTTGAAATGTTGCTAATTCTTTTGTTTCTGAGTCCAGAAAACCCATTTTCTTTGAGCTGTTGACAGCTTTAAATAATTGGGTCAACTACACTCCTGTGAGCAAAATCTGAAGCAAATTTCTCTCTACCTGATTTCTCCAGAATTTGAAAACTATTTGCAAGTATATTTGATTTATAGCAGTATACTTATTTGCATAAATTCAGTGAGAATCATTTTTTTTTGTAGTAGGACGCAATTGGAGACACTGTTTATTTTACCAGTGTCTTTATCATGGCTTTCATTGGAATGGCATACTTTTAAATATAAACAGATTGTTTTAAGGAATTGAAGTTGACTTACAAAGCCAAATAAAGCCCTTTGGGAAAGCTGGCCTCATACCTTGTCTACACAGTCCCTGTATTGGTTCCTGACCTGCGGTAAGTAAAGAATGTCACTTTCTGACAGGCCCTGGAGCCCTAAGTTTTCCTGGGACCTTGAGGTGAGGAATTCACCTAATTAATACAGTTTTTGCAGGCACAGGCTGGGTTCAAAGCATTGCAGTCATCTGAGATTTCTTGTGGAATAAAGTTCCAGTAAAGCCAAGTAAAAGAAAAGAGCCTATATGGCAAATAGTTGTTTTTTTTTTTTTCCCCTCAGGCCACATATAGTAAAACTAACATTTATTTTACATATGAATTTGTCTTATGATTTGTCTTTAGTAAAAATGGAGAGTGAAAATTTATGTTTCAAAATAAACTAGACTACACCTGTTATTCTAGTCTTACGTTTTAAAATTATTCTTTTTTTTTTTTTTTTTTTTAAGACATAGTTTTGCTCTTGTCACCCAGGCTGGAGTGCAATGGCACAACCTCGGCTCACTGCAACCTCCACCTCCCAGGCTCAAGTGATTCTCCCGTCTCAGCCTCTGGAGTAGCTGGGATAACAGGTGAACACCACCACACCCAGCTAAATTTTTGTATTTTTAGTAGAGATGGTGTTTCCCCATGTTGGTCAGGCTAGTCTCGAACTGCTGACCTTAGGTGATCCACCACCTTGGCCTTCCAAAGTGCTGGGATTACAGGCATGAGCTACTGTACCCAGCCCAGTTTTTACTATTTTCTATAGTTTGGACTGAATTCTAAAATTTTTCCTGGCTAAAAGTCTCCAAAGTAATGTTTTTACATGTTTTTTTTTCTTTCTTTCCTGTCCTATTTTATACCCCCCATTTTTTTCTTGATTTGAAAACCCTAAAAATGAAGCTGTGCTTTCTTAAAGCCCTGTGAACTGAAGCTAGACAACTTAAGCTTCAGAAGAAAATAATGGCAACCTATTTACATACATAAACTACTTTCATACCGCCTATTGATATATGGACTTCAGAGTAATATGGCCTATATCAATTTTCCAGGATTGTTCTTCATCTTTTTTGTTTGTTTTTCTCTCTTCCTCCCCTATTTTCTCTTCATAGGATATGAGATTTCACAACCTACTAAAAATGATTTTTCCTAATAACCTGGCACCTACCTTTCCAGGAATAAACTGTCCTAGTCATGAGAGATCAGAAAAAACTTGAGACCAGAGGCTTATTGATTCTATTAAAAAATGCTTTTTCTGAAAGATTTGAAAAAGAAAATGGGGGAGGGGATGTGAAAGCAAAATAAATCTTAGAACCCCAAAATCACTAAGCCACAGGGAAGAGTAAAGCTGGGAACTGCATCAGGCAAACCTACCTAAATGAGATAGCTGCTAGGGTAAAAAAGCTACATACCTCCCTCACAATTTGCCCACGAGGAAAATTCCTTGTGGTCAACGGACAGACACAGCTCAAAGTCTTCCGTCTGCTCACCTGAGACAAATGCATATGTGATTGCTTACTCTGCCCTATTGTTTCACTAAGCCGGACTAAGGCATAAGTGACTATTCCTTTACTTTCCTCTCATATGTAAATTGTGTATTCGGTGAAAAGCTAATGAGAGACTCAAAATAATGCAACTGATTGTCTCTTTATCTACCTATGACCTAGAAGCCCCCTCTCCTGCTTGTAGTTGTCCAACCTTTCCAGACCAAACCAAAACATGTGTTGATTGACATCTCACGTCTCCCTCAAGTGTATAAAACCAAGCTGTACACTGACCACTTTGGGCATATGTGGTCACGTCCTTCTGAGGTTGTATCACGGACACATTCTTAACCTTGCAAAATAAACTTTCTAAGTTGATTGAGATCTGTCTCAGATACTTCTTGGTTTATACCCTTTATATTTCTAAATGCTGTTAGCAGCCTTTGGCTTAGGTTGAAAGAAAATACAGTGATTCTTAGGAAACAGGTTAACTGAATAGTTAGGATGGAATTGTTAGGAATGGGGACAGGGGAAGGAAATTTGTGATCTCAAAGATAGGAGCTAATACCAGGCATTTGAGCATGAAGGGACACCCTTACGTGTTTTTTTTTTTTTTTAACATGGCTAAAATTAGGCTCTTGAGCTCTAGACCTCCCTTACCTCAGCAAAACAAATCAGTTTCTCCCCAAGACTTCCCATTTCATTAAATGGTGCCCCTATCAATTTGCGTAGAACCCAAAATCTAGGAGTAATTTTTAATTTTCCGGACTTCCCTTTTCCCCATCCGTAATATATACAAAACAAATCCCAATCTCTGTTTCTCTTCTGCCGCTACTCTGAGTTCTCCTCAGTTCTCACCTAGACCACACCTGGGCCTCACTGGGCTCCACGTTTGTGTGCCTGCCACCATGCGCGGCATTCTGTGCATACCACAGGAGAGGCAGCTCCTCCCCTGGCCTCTGTACACTCTAAGGTGAAGTCTGCCGTGGCCCCCGCCCATTGCTCTAGGCTTGTCTTGTGCTGCTACTTGCTGGCAGTGCTTCATACTACTTGCTTGTGCCAGTGCTAATTCCCACCTCAGGCCCTGTGCACTAGCTCAGCATCTCCAACCTTTTTGGCACCAGGGACCCATTTTGTGGAAGACAATTTTTCCACAGATGATGGCAGAATTTGGGGTCATTTTAGGATGATTCAAGTGCATCACATTTATTGTGCACTTTGTCTCTATTATTATTGCATTGTAATATATAAAGAAATAATTATGCAACTCACCATAATATAGAATCAGTAGGAGCCCTGAGCTTGTTTTCTTGCAACTAGATGGTCCCATCAGGGGTTGATGGGAAACGGTGACAGGTTATCAGAGTCTCATGAGGAACACACACCCTAGATCCCCTGCATGCACAGTTCACAATAGAGTTCATGCTCCTTTGAGAATCTAATGCCACTGCTGACAGAAGGTAGAGCTTAGGTGATAATGTGAACCATGGGGAGTGGCTGTAAATACACATGAAACTTCGCTCACTCACCTGCTGCTCACCTCCTGCTGTGTGGCCCAGGGCCTAATAGGCCATGGATGGGTACTGGTCCATGGCCTAGTGGTTGGGGACCATTGTGCTAGCTGACACCTCCTACCTAGAATATTCCTTTCCCCCACTTCTTTACCGGCTCTGTCCAAACCACTTGTCTTTCAGTCTGACTTCAGCTCAAACCACCCCTACTCAGAGACTCCTTCTCTGTCCTCTGAGTAGGAGGTAGCCATAGGGTCATCCGTGTCACATCACTCTACCTTATTCTTTGGAGAGTACTGGTTACATTTTGATACCTGGCTTTCTTGTTGGGTGGCTTGCCTGTCTCTCTCCCTAGAATGTAGATGTCTGAGAGCAAGGACCTGGTCTCTCTTGGTGGCTCTTTCCCCAATAGCCAGAACAGTGCTGATTGAGATGGTAGCACAGTGAATACCTCCCACTGGGAAGTGCATTGACGGCCTCTGACCGTGGAAGCCATCAACAGTGCCAGTATTGTTGGGCCTTCCTTCCTGCTCCCACCATTTCCCCTGGTTCTGACTGCTACCTTCCCTTGCCTTGCAGCCGCCCATGCCAACTTCCGTTCCCGTCAACCATGCAGCAGCACAGCCCCATGTCCTCCCAGACCTCCTCCGTCAGCGGGCCGCTGCACTCTGTCTCCCTGCCACTTCCGCCCCCGATGGCCCTGGGCGCTCCACAGCCCCCGCCCGCTGCCTCCCCCAGCCAGCAGCTTGGCCCAGATGCCTTTGCGATTGTGGAGCGAGCCCAGCAAATGGTGGAGATATTGACAGAGGAGAACCGGGTGCTTCACCAGGAACTTCAGGGTTACTACGACAATGCTGACAAGCTCCACAAGGTGCGTGACGTCCCTGGGGAACGGGCGGGAGACAAAATTCTTTACCTGGTCGTGGGGAGTTGAGGCACTGACTGACTTGCCAACATTGCAACTAGACTTCTTTTTGTACCAGGCCCTGTGCAAGGCTTTAGGGAGACAAAAATAAATATGACCCAGTTCCTGCCTTGGAGGAGCTTACATTCCAAAAAGGGGAGAGAGTTGTATAAGCTAATACCTGCAGTAAGAGTATGAAGGGTCTACTGTAGGAACAGCAGACGTGGCCCTCAGAGACTCAGAGGCTAAGCAGGATTTCCCCACATGTACAAATGGAGAAGAGGAAACATGGAGAGTAAATAACACAGAGGAGGTCGGGAGTGGTGGCCCATACCTGTAATCCCAGTACTTTATGAGGCTGAGGCAGGTGGATTGCTTAAGCCTAGAGGTTTGAGACCAGCATGGGCGACATGGCAAGACCCTGTCTCTACAAAAATTACAAAAGTTAGCCAGGCATGGTGGTCCATGCTTTGTAGTCCCGGCTACTCGGGAGGATCACATGAGTTGGGGAAGCAGAGGTTGCAGTGAGTCAAGATCGTTCCACTGCACTCTAGCCTGGGTGACAGAGTGAGACCCTGTCTCAAAAATAAAAAATAAATATAACCACAGGGAAATGAAGTGAGAGATACCAAATTTTCCTTTGAATGTGGGAATCTCAAACAGGAGCCTTGTGTTGTCATGTTCATTTCATTAGCTGGTCTCTGCATAAAGCAGTCTTGCCTCAACTTAAGAGGGTCAAGAGTATGAGTTATTGTGTGCTTTCTGCATGCTTGTGACTTATCAGGTGGGGAGATGCTGAGCAATTCCAGCCTGTGTAGTTACTGTTGGAATATTTTAATGTATAGCAGCCATAATTCTTAGAGATTTATGCTGAGAGCCAATGTAAACAGGGGAACGTCCAGCAAGAACAAGCTGTTGCTGGGCAGTGATTTCATGATGACTCTTTAAGTCAGCATCTGATGTGCTACAGGTAGGATGCAAGAGGGTGGGCAACGGTAATAGGATGTTTTAGGGCAGGACAACCATAGAGCACTCTAGTTTCCTTTTTGGGGGTGAGGAGGCATGAGTAGTAGTGGTGATCCTTTAAAAGTCTAAGTGCCGGGCTCTTCCCTTGGGAATAAAGGGCTTCTGTAAAGTTAAAATATAGGAGTATAAACCCCACCTGCCTACAAGAACATTGTCACTTTGGCTGTGACAATTAATGCACCAGCTGGCCCATTTAGTGTTGATGAGTTAGTGTTGATTTCACAGATGAAGGTGGTCATTTTGCTGGTCAAGGGTTTTAGAGTCGTAGGCTCTACTTGCTTCCTGAGGGCTATCAGGGAGCAGTTGATTTGATGGTGCATATCTTCACAGACAATCTGTCCCAGCATGTTTGTGCAGAGCTTCTACTGAAAAGATCTGGAGCTCCCTGAAATCAAGACCAGACTTGGCTCAGGGAGCTCTGGCTGCCTTTATTGGAGGGAGAAAATGAGAGCCAGAAACAAATAAGGGCCACCTAAAGATTGCAGCCTCACTCCTGCCCCCTCTTGTACCCTTAGAAGTTGGGAAATAGGCATGTTGTCTCACAGCCCTCAGCCTATAAGACGCTGCACAGGCCCAATCTTGCCTCTGACATTTTTGGGCAGCTTCTTTTTTGGTATGGTCTGAAAATCGAGAAGCGCTGACTCAGCACTTCTTGGGAAACAAGCATTTCTTTCTTCTCCTAATGAAGCTCCAAGGCAGACACGTCCAGAAGCTATACAGACCCACTTGAAGGCAGAGTTTGGTGCTGGGGTGTTTCTTGTGGCTGTTTCTGAAGAGATATGGTGCAGAAATTGGAGATCTTGTTATTTTTCATTGTCTTTTTATTAACGTGTACTTTTTATCAACCTATAACATACATCTCTTTCTTGATTTTGATGTACATTTCCATTTTGAAAACTAAAATAGCTCAACCTCCCCGTGTGTCAATATCCCTGCACAGAGAATGGTTCTTAAAAGTTGTGGCCAAAAGGATTTTGATGACTTCTGCAAGAGGAGACTAATCAAAAGCTGTGTCTCTTCTAAAACCCAAAGCTTTTTCAGTCCCTTGAATGTTATGAATTGTTCTGCAAATACAGTAAGTCCTCATTTAATATCATCGATAGGTTCTTAGAAACTACAATTTTAAGCAAAACCAATTTTTTCCTCATCAGTGTCACAGTGAAACGATGTTGAAGAAAATGATGTTATTTGGAGGCCTGCTGTGTGTTATTTTACTTAAAGTTGCAGTTTCCAAGAACCTGTTGATGATGTTATATGAGGACTTATGGACTACACTGATCTATCATATGTAAAAATGGAATTATCAATTAAAAACCTCAGGTTTTGATAGATACTTGCCATACTCATCACAAGCTGGATAGCTGTTCTCAACAACTGGGACCAAGAGACACAAGAGTTGCCTGAACTTTGTGGGGTAACATTTTGTGCATTGCATTCCTAATGTCACCCTAGGCCTAGATCTACCCTCATCCCTAGCCTTGCCATTCAGTGTTCTTAGCAGCTGCCTGAGCCTTAGTCTGGGTAGGGGTGGTCAGTTGAGGTGACAACTTTGCTTCTCAGTGATGCTAGCTGCCAGTTCTTCTTGCATGGATGTGACCCCTGTTTTGGGTGGGCCTGCTGCATAATGTTGTAGAATACGACCCCGCTATGCCCACAGTATTGAAGGACTATGTTAACTTCTCTTCCCGGGTCCACAAGGGTCATGGTTTCAAAGGCAAGAAGTTCCCGGGGCCATGCCTCCATTCACATCCCCCCTATCCAGGAGCCTAGAGTTCTTTGTCTAACTTTCCCACACGTGGGAAGGTAGACTGCCTAGGTGAGCTTCCTTTGTTTAGAAAGCTGGCAAAAAGGGCAGCCAATCCAATATCAAAGTCAAAGATCAATCACTTCAGTGGAAGTTTGAAAGAACTCCTCTCATGGGACAAGAACTTGAATGGGGCGGCAGTAACTCCTAGATTTAAAGTCCCCCTGCCCCTTACCTATGCGAACTCCGTCTCTGGACCCCCTCCCACGACAGGTGGGAGCTCTCTCTCTCTCTCTCTCTCTCTCTCTCTCTATTTCTCTTTCTTTCTTTCTGCCTAATAAATCGCTTTTCTGCAAAGCTCTTTGGGTCCAATATTTACTTGAACAATATCACTGCTGCCAGGGTCTCCTACTCATTCTTGGGTGAGTGAGAGCCCAAGGACCTGGAAAAAATTCATTCAATTGGGGAACAGTGCACACCTTTTGGGATGCCCCTGCAACCTTCTCCTGTCCCCCGTGTTACAGTATCATCCCATCTGAGTTCCTCGCAGCATTGGGAACACTTTGGCCCTTGCAGAGATGCATTGTAAGGGCAGAACTAAAAATAGATGAATTTTTAATTGCAGAGTTTAGCCCAGGCATACTGTGCCAGGAACAGCAGAAGAGAACAGTTAAACCAGACTATAAAATCCCAGCCTAGATATGAAGACCCTGTTTCCAAAGAGGCACAAGGTAGTGATTATCACTGTTAATGTTGGAATGATGGTCGAGGATCCCCAGAAAGAGCTCTTGTTTTCAGTCTTATCTTTTGGTTATGTTTTTTTTTTTTTTGCATCTTTTTCCTCCCAGTTTCACTGAAACTTAATTAACAGATGGAGTCTCAACCAGGGCCGTACTGTAGGCTGTTGAGTGGATTGGCCTCAAAAGCCATCAGGGAATAGATGGGCATTTGATGGGAGAGGGCCAGACATCGACAGTTACCCAGACTTGCTTTAGTGAAGACCCTCTTTTGTGAGTGAAACAAAGGTGGCTTTGACTGGGCAGTCTGTGGCTTGCACAGCAGGCCTTTCTTTGGTCCTGGGCATCCCTGAGTGGTACACATGAAGGTGCTAAGGGAGAAAACCAGTAGTATCTGGAGCTTAGAATGGCTGAGATTTTCTCAGGGTCTTCTCTGTCCATTTGCTTATTACAGCAGTGCCAGTGGAAGTCATGCAGGGCTTTCTGCTCTGCTTGTAGTTCTGTCTCTGGGACATTGAGTGTACTTCTGTGATTGCAGGGATTCTTACTTTCTGGCCTAAGAGCTCCCTGACACCTAGGCCAAAAGGAGGATGAGAGCCGGGAAAGTAAACTGGGATTCCCTTCCTGCACCATACTCAGAGTCTGAGCTGGTCTGGATAGTTTTTGTATCACATCAGCCTGTGTAACCTTCCCTGTATCTTTAACAAATGTCAGAGGGTGCTTAAGATGTTCTGAACATGGAGAAATAGAAAGAATAAGGTGTAGTTTTACTCTGAAGGAGTGTACAGTCAGAAATAAAAGGCTTTAGTCTTAAAATTCTTAAAATGAGTCTATTTCAAGTTCCCATTCCTTAGTAATTCTTGCGTCATGTCTCCGAAAGGAGGTATTCATCTTTTACTTGAATGCTTCCAGAGGAGAGAAGCTCACTAATGGGTATACTACACTTCTGGAAAATGTAGTCAGGAAATGTTTCTTTATGTTGAGTCAAAAATCTGCATCTGGGCCGGGTGCAGTAGCTCACGCCTGTAATCCCAGCACTTTGGGAGGCCAAGGCAGGCAGATCACTTGAGGTCAGGAGTTCGAGACCAGCCTGGCAACATGGTGAAACCCCATCTCTACTAAAAAAAAAAAAATTTGCAAGGCATGGTGGTGCATGCCTGTAATTCCAGCTGCTCAGGAAGCTGAGGGATTAAAATCACTTGAAACCAGGAGGTAGAGTTTGCAGTGAGCCAAGATTGTACCACTGCACTCCAGCCTAAGTAATGGAGTGAGACTCTGTCAAAAAAAAAAAAAAATCCCCTGCATCTATTTAACTTCTACATTTAGTCATAACTCTGCTTCTGTAACCATACTTTCTTATTCCCTTTTGTGTTGTTATAACTAAATATCTGAGATTGGATAATTTATAAAGAGAAGTGGTTTATTTAGCTCATGATTCTGTAGGCTGGGAAGTTTGAGAAGCATGATGCTGGTATCTTTTTGGCTTCCAGCACGGGCTTTTATGCTGTGTCACAACATGGCAGAAGGTCAAAGGGGAAGCAGACATGTATGAAGAGGCAAAACTTGAAGAGGATGTCCTTCATAACAACCTGCTCTCATGAGAACTAATCCATTCCTGCAAAAACCAATCTAGTCTCACTACTGCAAGAAAGACACCAAGCCATTCACAAGGGACTCACCCCCATGAAACCAAACACTTCCCACTAGGCCCCACCTCCCAATGCCACCACCCTGGGAGTCAAATTTCAACATGAGTTTTGGTGGGGACAAACCATATTGATAGCACACACTGAAGGAAATTAATCTTTCTCTACTATTACAGCTATCAGTTCTTACAGGAATTACCTTGTTCTGAACTAAGACCCTTGTTTTTTCTCTAGGTCCCTTCTAAGCTCATAACCATGTCAGGTCTTGATTGTTCTAAGATTTAAGATAGTAAACTACATCATGGTAGGGATCCTGAAGTTTCCTTTTACAGTATGCAGAGGGAAGTTTTTTGAGTGAAAGGAAAGAATGCATGATTCAGGGTCCAAGTTTGTCTTTAGGAGTTATATATTTAAAGATTAATTAAGCAGTCAGTATTTTGTCATGGGCAAGGCATAGTTCTAGGACAGTAAGAGCTATTCTACCCTCAAGGAGTTAGTAGTCAAATCAGAGATGCAAAATGCAGATGCAGATTAGAATTCCAGTGAGAGAAATATAACAGAATTTAAAAAAATACTATAAAATCAGACCAAGGGAAGGGTCCCTGTGGGTGTAGTTAAGGAAGCTTCGCTAGTTGTCCTGGGCTGGAAGCCTGAACACCACTATCACGGTGGATGCCTCAGAATGTGATACTCTCAGCTTCCCTGGTGACTTGGTGATGCCCTTTGGTCTTGATGGGGACTGTCCATGTGACATGCCCAGCTGTCTGAAAACAAAGGCCACCCTTTATAGATAAGAGCAAAGAAATGTTAGTATGTCTGGGAGCCATCTCTTTTGTAAATAAAATTTAAAGACAGGATCATAATTCATGGGAAAACTATGAACAGGATTCAGGACATGCTATTCTCTGTGCTGCTGCATTACCAGCAGTTTATGATATCTGTGGAAGAACCAGAAAGGCCTTGTTAAAATGAGTGGACCACGGAAGAACCAAGGTAGAAGGAGGCCTTTGGGAACATAAGGTGGTACCAAAAGGAGCCTTGGTCTTCTCAGCTCGGCTCCAGTTGGCTGACACTAAGCAGAAGCCCCTGTGCTCTCCAGCCTGCTCCTCGGCCTCTTCTCAGCTATATCCCAGCGCTTCTGTAACTTCTGGGGGTGCTGAGCACAGTATCTCTCCTCCTTTAAGGTTTTGGCTTCTAGGCTCCAATGGCTCCACTGGCTTCGGTCTTTTTCCCTGGTGCCCAGCCTCTCCTTTGGCGTGAATGCCTTTTTGGCCCTCTAATCTTCTGTTTTTCTCCCTGAGTGGCCTCTGCTTTCTGATGTCATCTGTCACCTGTACACTGAGGACACTCCAGCCACTCTCCTGGCTTTTAGACCTGTATGTTCACCTGCTAACTAGAAATCTTTGCTAATATGTACGGCAGCTTCCTCAAACATGGTTATCTCCAAACCCAGACTGGTTTTCTTTCTTTAGTGAGCTTGTTTCTCTTGCAATCATTCACCTTGGTTAAGTCTTATTACCCCATCTTCTAAGCTGTGAATGTTTGTGTTGTCTTTGCTTGCTTCCTTCCTTATTGCCTGCACCTAGTCACTGAAACCTGTTGATTCTACTCATTAGTGTCTTTGGAATTTGTCCTTTTAGTGTCATAGTTCAGCCTCTTGTCATCATTGAGTTATTTACATTCGTTTTTTTTTACCTGGATATCTCTTCTACCTCTTCTCCCACCAACCCCCGCCCTCTAACCTCATCATTAGTTTTGTCTCTGTAAAAACTCGAAGGAGATCAGAATTATAACCTTCCTTCCCCAGTACCTCTCACCCCCACCTAGCCTCCCCTGCCCATAACTTGAAGTCCTTCCTTCTGGCCCTAGCTCCTGCCACTTCTACCTTGCCCTCATCCCTGGACTACCATTTCTCTGAAATATTTACAGGCCAATTTAAGACTCTTAGCTCCTACAGGCCAGGAATTGCCTTCCTTATTTCTGTATCCTCAGCTTCTGGAAAAATACCTAACATGTAAGCAAACAATGAATATCTGTTCGCATGTGTATTATTTATAGGAGTCTCGGCAGGGACTTTCTGATCTGGGCAATTGGGGCTCAGAAAAGAGGGTCCCTTGTTCCTGGTGCCATCGCTGTCCTGTCGAAGGACTGAAATCATGCTTCTGATCTCCCGGGGCCCAGTGAAGGGCACTAGTCCTTTCAACCCCATCAGCTTTGCCTTTGATTCTGACCGTAGCAGCATCTCAATTGTCCATCCATGTTTGCAGGCACCCTCACCTGGTCTTTACCCTTTCTCTTGCATTTATGTTATATAACAATGTAATGGGATTTATTCATCTCTACATCAAAACCACACTATTATATCAAATTCCTGTTTGAATAGAGCTACTTGTTATCAATTTATATGTGCCATAGATTAAAGCCTTCCCCAGTTAGTTTTTTGATTTAGTGAAATATTTTTAAAAACGATTTTAATTTCCTGGCTATCTATGCCTACATATAAAGAGGTTTTCTGTGATACATTTGTTTATGATTAGGTGTATGTCCATTAATCCTTTTGTTTATTTATTTTTTTGGGACGGAATCTCTCTTTGTTGCCCAGGCTAGAGTGCAGTGAACTGATCTCGCTCACTGCAACTTCTGCCTCCCAGGCTCGAGCAACATCAGCTTCCCAAGTAGCTGGGTTACAAGTGCCCACCACCATGCCTGGCTAATATTTGTATTTTTAGTAGAGATGGGGTTTCACCGTCACCATGTTGGCCAGGCTGGTCTACAACTCCTAACCTCGGGTGATCCACCTGCCTCAGCCTCCCAAAGTGCTGGGATTACAGGCATGAGCCACTGCACCATATAGATACTTTCATAGACAAAGTAGTTAAAAATACTAGGTAATGAAGCCTTTCCTCCAGTGGATTTTATGTTCCTTTGGGGACAGATAGGACTGTCTCTGGAAAGAGCCCTGTACATGGAATCTGGAAACTTGGGTTCTAATTATAGTTCTTTAGTTTTCTTTTTGTACTTTAATATTTTCCCGTTGTTAACTGGGAATAATCACAATAGCTATAAATGGCCATTAAAAGTGTAAAAGCTTTAAGTTATGTTTAGATATACCCCTTTCTAATATTGGTACAGAGAGATTTTTACAAGGTGACATCAGACCATTCGGCCAGACTTGTAAGCCTGTAATTTACAGGATCCTAATGTAGTATTTAGAGAGCAGGTTGGGGAGTGAAATCAATTATACAGTTCGGTACATGTGAAACTAGATGCAGAAAGACTGCAATGAAGATACAGCCTTTACAATGGCAGTGTCTAAGACTCCGTTTTACCAAGACACCAGCATAAATGTCAAAAATACCACTTTAATGCCAGTTCTTTCTTTTAGTTTGAAAAAGAACTTCAGAGAATTTCGGAAGCCTATGAAAGTCTGGTCAAGTCTACCACCAAGCGAGAGTCACTGGACAAGGCGATGAGAAACAAATTGGAAGGCGAGATTAGAAGACTTCATGATTTCAACAGAGACCTCCGAGGCATGTTTATTCATGTTCTTTCTACCTTAACTACCTGTGTAGCTAAAAGCACGACTTCAGGGCCAGAGTGCTTTGCAGAGGTAGACTAGGTGCTAGTCTACCTATGTTGGATAATCTTGTATATTTCAACCATCTGGGGAAGGGAGGAGGTGCTCAAAAAGCAGAATTATTATTTTCTGCCTTGTGGGTTGTAGATAGCAGCATCGAGCTTTGGAAGTGACAGCCTTTATGCGTGAGTCTGTCTAAGGAAGGGATTCTGTGTGTGGCTCCTTGTTGCTTTAAAAGTACTCAACAGTGATTCATTACTGTGAGAATCTGAATGTTTGAAAAGATCAATGTTGGATGCACAACCCTTTCCACATCAGGCTGTCATTTGGTAACACTTTTTGAAACGCGGCACTTAGGCTGGGCGTGGTGGCTCATGCCTGTAATCCCAGCACTTTGGGAGGACAAGGTGGGTGAATCACGAAGTCAGGAGTTCAAGACCATCCTGGCCAAGATGGTGAAACTGTGTCTCTACTGAAAATACAAAATAATATTAGCCAGGTGTGGTGGCGGGCGCCTGTAATCCCAGCTACTTGGGAGGCTGAGGCAGAGAATTGCTTGAACCCGGGAGGCGAAGGTTGCAGTGAGCCGAGATTGCACCACTGCACCCCAGCCTGGGCAACAGAATGAGACTCCGTCTAAAAGAAAAAAGAAAGGCAGCACTTAAGTCTTGCTAGGTATAGTATAGAAGACAGAGCTAGACATATGTTCCCCTGGGGGGAAAAATCCCCACAGTTGTGAAATAAGTAGACAATAAACTCGCTCAAAGATAGGAGCCACCTGCTGCTAGATTTTGGCAATCTCCAGTGTGCACAATGAGTTAACCTATAAATGTTACCTCACTTTCAGCCAAACTGTTTTAAGTTACTTCCTATGTCAAAACACTTAATATCCTGATAGTACCCAGTAGCTAGATCCCACCTTTTCTGTTGCTATAAACCCTTTTGGGTTGAGTGTCATCTGCATCCAGTGAATACTTGTTGAGTTGGATTATTTATTGAATAATTAAAGATTTACCAAGTGGTTTGAGGAAACATAGAACTTGCTGTGTACAGTCTTCATGCATTAGGTCATTTTGACTTTTTTGGGTATTTTTTTATTTTCATTTCTTTGATTCTGAGATACAGAGAGCTGTCACTGGCTAAAATATACAGCCAATGATCAAGATTAGACTAGGGCTGGGTTTGAGGTCAAGGAGACTGCCCTTGTGAACCCTTCAAATCAGAGGTTTGCTGGCCTTGGAAGCAGTGAGGTGGTTTTTCTCAGCACCTGTCCCTAGCTGCCTGCTGCTGTTGCATATCCTTTGGCATTAGAGGGCATAAAGACACGGTGGCATCTGAAGCCTTTTCTTTTGATATTTTGGGACACAGTTATTGTCTGTCCCCAAGTCGTTCCATTTGGGGCTCCTGCCTAAGCATCATTTCCTCCCTAGCTCTTGGGCTCCTGCCTGAGCATCTATCTCTTCCTCCCCAGCTCTTGGCACCTATTTCATTTCTCAGTTAGATGATGACTTCAATCCATATACATTTCTTTGTAATCATTTCCTCTTTGTTCATAGATCGACTGGAGACTGCCAACAGGCAACTGTCAAGCAGGGAATATGAAGGGCATGAAGACAAAGCTGCAGAGGGGCATTATGCTTCCCAGAGTGAGTCTCCACTTATTATTTATTTATCCCACAGTTTGCTTGTTTAAAAAGGGGCCTGAGGAAAGAATCATATTAGCTTCAAGTAGGTTTTGTGCTCTTTGCTTTTTGTTTGTTAATTTAGCCTACAACCTAATGGCCTCAGATGAGGCCCACCTAGGTCTGCCTGAGTGAGACAAAGCTGAGGTCACTATTATTGCTTCAGTAGTTTTTATTCTGTCCTTCTGACCTCCAGTTTCTCTCTGTCTCTTTATAATACACTTCAAGCAATGGCAACTTCACAGCATGTCCTAGCACTCACTGCTTCAGATAAGTTATGACCCTTTTTCTCCAGGAAAGGGAAGGAGGCCTAGTAGTGGGGTTTGGTTATCTCTGGGCAGGTTTTGTCCTCATGTAGGCTGTGGAGTTCTAGACTGGCTGCCCCTTGCCAATGTGCAAGCCATCTAAGTGATCGCATTGTACATCTCCGTGCAGGACACTCATTTCCAGAAGCCACTGAGCCCATTTCAGCCAGAAATAATGAACAGTGGCTTTGTAAGCCTTGATTTATTGAGAGAATATTTTATTAATTGTAGCAGAGGCAAATGATAGAATTAAATGGATTTTGAGAAAGCATTGATCAAGGTTTGAATTTCTGCATGTTCATTGCACTGGCCAGAAATTTAAAAATCCAACTGTTTTTTTTAAGCTGTTTTGAAAATTGAATTCATATCTATATCATAATTCTCAATAAGATTATGAGTAAGTGCTCACAAAGTTAAGACAATTCAGAACAACAAAAGGTAATGTATTCAGGTAGTAGCTATCTGTCTTAAGGTAGTGGTCTTCTGATGTGTGGGTTTCTCAATGCAGCTCTACATTTTAAAGAATGGAAAATGTTGGGTTGAATTTTCTAATTTCCAAACTGTTTGGTTAGATTTAACTCCTGTGCGGATTGACTCATGATTGCATTCCAGCTATTAATACTAGCTCCATTTTTTAAATTTTGTTTTTTGCAAATGGACACTAATACTATCTTGGGCTTTTGCCTGGGATTCCTTTGTGGTCTCAGATGATTGGCCTGTGTTCCAGATTCACATGAAAGGCTATATCAGCACTTTGAATTACTTGCTTTTGTAACAAAATTCATCTTATATCTCTTCCTATGGGTGCAATAGATCTCACCTCGGTTTCCTTTGAAAGGTGAGTCGTCTTTACTGCTTGCATTTAGGATCGTGACACATTCTTTCTGGATGACTGCATGCCTAGGTATAATAAGTGTCTTTGGCAGATATGTCAGCAATGCTAGTGTTGTGCACTCTGTGGATATTCTGCCTTCTTGTCAGGGATATAATTTGATCACTTAGTTCAGTTCAAAATGGAAAAGCCAGTCAATTTCACCTGATGGGCATTGTTCTGGCCTCCCAGCCAAGGCTGGTACAGAGTAATGAGGTTTGCTGCTCTGTGAACTCAGAAATGTTCTTCAGAAAGACTTTAACCTTCTGGCTCAAAGCTGAAAGATCAGTTATCAAGCAAAGAGGCCCTTCCAGATTTACAGAGAATTATTTGTTCTGTGCAAATATGCTCCACGGTGTTCCAAAGGCAAAAACAAGAGAGACCACAGGCATTTTTCAACTGCTTAAAGGTATCTCAGTGTCGATACGTAATGTAATTGAATCTAGGCAGAGCATTTCAAGCAGGTTTGGTAATGGTGATACCTAACCAATTTTCCTACACCTAATCTTTACAGAACACTTTGTGCCTTAACAGCTTTATAATGATTTACGTTAGTTTTTTTTCTCTCCTAGTATGGCCAAGGGATAAAACCAAGATGTTATTTCAAATTTATAGTTAGATTGTTTTCTTAGTGAGCTGTAAGAATTATTAAGTAAATTAGCATGTCCCCCACATATATATGTTACAGATATTTTCTCCAGTTGTTTTATGTCTTACAGAAGATGTTTTTAAGTGACCATATTTATGCCTTCAAGGTTTTCTGTCCTGCTTAGAAATACTTTTTATCCTCCCAGATAATAGTAATATTCACCAATGTTTTCTTCAAATACGAGTATGATTTCATCGTTTACAAGGCACATATTTAGGAAACTAACTTGGGAGGCAGAGCAGAGGAGAAATTGTTGAGGGACTATCCCAGAGACAAGGAGGCTAGTTAGCAGGTATTTCAGTCCAGCATCTGGGGAGGAGAGGGAGAGCTCATGAACTAAGCCAGTAGAAATAGCAAGGAAGAGTAGGGGACAGACAAACAAGTGACAAATTGAATAAGGGCAGTGAGGGAAAGGGATGTGACTGGGGCAGCTAGATGGATGATCACCCTTTACAGATAAAACGCAGGAGGAGCAGGATGGGGTTAGATAATGACTTAAGGCTTGAACATGTTCCTCATCTCACCTTGCAGCCCAGAGCTCAGTGAGCAGGTACAACAATAGGTGCAAAGATACTCAGAAGGTTGGATGGGTGGTGTTCTCTTGTCAGGCTCTTATCTTAGCATGCGGGTGCAGAATGGCAGGCATGAATTATTGCCTCTCTTCTTAGTTATTAACGTGTCTCATGATCTGAGACATGATCAGAAACCCTGTTGTTAGAATAAATTTCTATTTCCTAGTGATTATAATAATAGCTATTGCCCACTTAAGAGAAGCCATCCTTTTCAAGTGAGTTTTTTGTGATTCTAGCACTTGATTGAGAGAGGCAAGACTGCAATAAAAGTTCTATCTCAGGGTAATACATACCAAGAAGTCAAGGTTAGGTTGTGAAGCTCCTGCCAGCCACTTTGGCAATGAGAGAGTCACAGGGAAGGGGAAGTAGTGAATAACATGTTCAGCTTTTTTGGTAGGTGTTCGCATGGAAGCTAGGCATCCAAGTCTAAGAGCACCCGCCTAACTCTTGCAGTTGAAGCAGTAGGTGGGACTTGAAAGATCTAGTTAATGTAGGGAGGAGGTCCTTCCTGGCCAGATTTAAACATTTCTCTCTGCTCAGGGTACTTTTCTTCTAAAAACTGAACTCTGCTCTTAAGTTGGAGTTTCATGAAGGCCTTGGTGGACTGCCTGGGTAATTACTGCTTAATTCTAAAGATTGAAGTGGACATTAAACAGGCTCATTGTGTTCTCTCCAGTCATGAGATTTGTCTATAGGAAAAATCTTGAGGAATTAAGTGCTTAGGAGCTTGATGCCCTTGAGGAATTTTTTTGCCCTGTCACCTCATGGTATTGTAACATTCTCTTTGGAGGAATTCAGCTTTTTGTTTGTGTGTGAATTTTCTGGTCTTGCTTGTTTGTTTTTCCAAATGCTTTTATAGCTTATAGGATGGTGATGTCAAAGTCAAATTGCTCCTGAAAAACAGGGCCTCCAGCCAACTCCTGTTTGGTCTGACTGTGAGAAACTCGAGCTTCTTTGTCCCTTAACTAAGGTTCTCATTTTTCCCATTCATTTGTCACATACACACATGCATACCAGAGGCAGGTTACTCTCTGCTAAAGGCAGAACCCCTGGAAATACCTCTTACCATTCTTAGCTATGTCTTCTCATGGAAACTTTTAAAAACTGTTTCTTTCTGAAAATGGGTAGCTCTGCAGAATCCCCATCAGCTCTAGGCGAGAAAGCCAAAAATAAAATATTAGATGTGAAGAAACGGAACTGTTAGAAATGAAATTTCATTTTATTGGGGTTTTAAATAGATGTGTTGGAGCTTTGTCATATTCTTGAATTGAGTGGGACCTGATTAGCTCTGGCATGTTTGTGTTATGCCAGGATAAACCCAAGCCATATTTAAAGGTTGCACAAGAACTTGTCTCCATTGTTTTGGGATTTGCTAGGCACTGCAGGTTTAACATATCTGGTTAAACTTAAGTCTATGTAAGTTAAGATTCTGGCTGTTAAATGATGCACCTCTCTAAGAACAGAAGATCTCTTGGACATTCAGTGATTTGTTTAAAACAACATGCTGGTAAGTCATGGATGTAAATGAGTCAGAACCATATGCATTTGATTTCCCTTAAAATTCCTGCAGGTTTAAAAATTAGCAGACAAAAATGTGTTGGACCGTATTGTTTTAAAAATAATAATTTGCCAGTTTCAGTGTAGCTGGCAATCATCATCTTACCTTTAAATCTTATTTTAGCTTTCTGTGTCTTATAGAACCTAAAAGAGATTACAATAATTTTCTAAAAGAAAATCCCTCCTGGTTTTTGGATTTCCATAGGTCTTGTGTGAACCATAGATCAGAAATTAAAATGACATAAGCATTTCTTCTGTTGACCCACATAGAGCATAAGGAGATTATTCTGAATCCTCATGAGGTTTCATTACATCAGATGCTGTGGTTTTCTATCAAGCATCATTAAGAAGGAAGGCTAGATGTTGTCACACGTGAACATACTGTTTTACCACCTCTCATGGCCAGCCAGCACTAGCGCTCGCAACTCCTCCTGACTCTGGGCTCCTTGGGGCAAAGCTCCTGTTACAGCACTTACTCTGCATCCCGTAAGGTCGTGATTTATTTGTGTGACACTCCACGATATGGGAGAACCATAGATGTTCTTTACCGGTATTCATCTCCCACACCACCAAAACCCCTTGCATCTTCATGTACCTGGCATTCAGTAAGTGTTTATTGAGAGAATGAATAAAAGTGGAAAATCCTAGTGACAATAGGCTTGAAATTATCTTTATGCAGCATCAGTATTAAAATAATCTTTTAAACTCAATGTTCCACTCATGTTGAGAGAAACCTCAAGTAATCTTCTGTTACTTCAAGACATTAGGGCAAAATTATTAAACAAACTACTATCAGAATAAAAGAGATTTAAAAATAGCTGAATTTCTTTTTTTGCATTCTTTCTTCTTTCCTAGAGTAGAAGAATATATATCCAGGGAGTCTTTCATTATTCAGAACAATAGTATTTCTCAAGAAAGTTGATGTTAGTATCATCCATTTTTGGTTCCTTTAACTCCTTCTCATTTTTTTTCTTAAATTGTACTTTGGGCTCTGGGGTACATGTGCACATCCTGCATCCTGCAGGATTGTTGCATAGGTACATACATGCCATGGTGGTTTGCTGTCTCCATACCCGCCACTCCCCATCGCCTACATCAGGCATTTCTCCTGGTGTTATCCCTCCCTATCCTCCCCACCCCACGGCTGTCCGTCTCCTCACCTTCCCTCCACCCCCGCACCTAGGCCAGTGAGAGTTGTTCCCTTCCCTGTGCCCAAGTGTTCTCATTGTTCATCACCAACCTAGGAGTGAAAACATGCAGTGTTTGGTTTTCTGTTCTTGTGTCAGTTTGCTGAGAATGATGGTTTCTAGATTCATGAATGTCTCTACAAAGGACACGAACTCATTGTTTTTTACGGCTGCATAGTATTCCATGGTGTATATGTGCCACATTTTCTTTGTCCAGTCTATCAATGATGGGCATGTTGTCTTTGCTATCGTAAACAGCACCTCAATGAACATACGTTTGCATGTGTCTTCATAATAGAATGATTTATAATCCTTTGGGTATATACCCAGTAACGTGATTGCTGAGTCAAATGGAATTTCTATTTCTAGTTCCTGAGGAATCGCCACAGTGTCTTCCATAATGGTTGAACTAATTTACCCTCTCACCAACAGTGTAAAAGTGTTCCTATTTGTCCACATCCTCTCCAGCATCTGTTGTCTCCAGATTTTTTAATTATTGCCATTCTAACTGGCATTAGATGGTATCTCAGTGGGGTTTTGATTTGCATTTCTCTAATGACCAATGATGTTGAGCATTTTTTCATATATTTGTTGGCTGCATAAATGTCTTCTTTAGAAAAGTGACTGTTCATATTCTTTGCCCACTTTTGAATGGGTTTGTTTGTTTTCTTCTTGTAAATCTGGTTTAGTTCTTTGTAGATTCTGGATATTAGCCCATTGTCTGATGGGTGGATTGCAAAAATTTTTTCCTATTCTGTTGGTTGTCGGTTTACTCTGATGATTATTTATTTTGCTGTGCAGAAGCTCTTAAGTTTAATTTCATCCCATTTGTCTATTTTGGCTTTTGTTGCCGTTGCTTTTGGTGTTTTAGTCATGAAGCCCTTGCCTGTGCTTATGTCCTGAATGGCATTGCCTAGGCTAAAAAGGAAAATTACAGGCCAATATCCATGATGAACACTGATGCAAAAATCTTCAATAAAATACTGGCAAACCAAATCCAACAGCACATCAAAAAGCTTATCTACCACAATCAAGTAGGCTTCATCCCAGGGATGCACGGCTAGTTCAACATACTCAAGTCTATAAACGTAATCCACCACATAAACAGAACCAAAGACAAAAACCACATGATTATCTCAACAGATGCAGAGAAGGCCTTCAACAAAATTCAACAGCCCATTATGCTAAAAACTCTCAATAAACTAGGTATCAATGGAACATATCTCAAAATAATAAAAGCTATTTACAATAAACCCAAAGCCAATATCATACTGAATGGGCAAAACTAGAAGCATTCCCTTTAAAAACTGGCACTAGATAAGGATGCCCTCTCTCACCACTTCTATTCAGTATAGTATTAGAAGTTCTAGCCAGAGTGATTAGGCAAGAAAAAGAAATAAAGGGCATTCAATTAGGAAAAGAAGAAGTCAAATTGTCCCTATTTGCAGATGACATGATAGTATATTTAGAAGACCCCATTGTCTCAGCCCAAAACCTCTTTAAGCTGATAAGCAACTTTGGCAAAGTCTCAGGATACAAAATCAATGTGCAGAAATAACAAGCATTCCTATACACCAACAACAGACAAACAGAGAGCCAAATCATGAGCGAACTCCCATTTACAATTGTTACAAACAGAATAAAATACCTAGGAATACAACTAACAAAGGATCTAAAAGATCTCTTCAAGGAGAACTACAAACTGCTGATCAAGGAACTAAGAGAGGACACACACAGATGGGAAAACATTCCATGTTCGTGGTTAGGAAGAATCAATATTGTGAAAATGGCCATACCCAAAGTAATTTATAGATTCAATGCTATCCCCATCAAGCTACCATTGACCTTCTTCACAGAACTGGAAAAAACCGCTTTAAACTTCATGTGGAACCAAAAGAGAGCCCACATAGCCAAGACAATCCTAAGCAAAAAGAACAAAGCTGGAGGCATAATGCTACCTGACTTCAAACTATATCACAAGGCTGCAGTAATCAAAACAGCATGGTACTGGTACCAAAGCAGAGATACAGACAAATGGAACAGAACAGAGGCTTTGGAGGCAACGCCCCACTTCTACAACCATCTGATCTTTGACAAACCTGACAAAAACAAGCAATGGGGAAAGGATTCCCTGTTTAATAAATGGTGTTGGGAAAATTGGCTAGCCATATGCAGGAAGCTGAAACTGGACCCCTTCCTTACACCTTATATGAAAATTAACTCCAGATGGATTAAAGATTTAAACATAAGAACTAACACCATAAAAACTCCTTCTCATTTACCCTGCTGTGGATATGTTGGAGGTGAGAATTGGCCTGGTATATAAAGGTTTTTTGTTTTGTTTTGTTTTTTTTGAGATGGAGTCTCACTCTCTCGCCAGGCTGGAGTGCAGTGGTGCAATCTCAGCTCACTGCAACCTCCACCTCCCCGATTTAAGTGATTCTCATGCCTCAGCCTCCCAGGTAGCTGGAACTACAGGTGTACACCACCACGCCCAGCTAATTTTTGTATTTTTAGTAGAGACGGGGTTTCACCATGTTGGCCAGAATGGTCTTGATCTCTTGACCTCATGATCCACCTGCCTCAGCCTCCCAAAGTGCTGGGATTACAGGCGTGAGCCACCGCGCCTTGCCTATAAAGGTTTTGGTAGCAACTGGCCAGGTGCTCACAGCAACCAATTCATAGACCATGCTGGACACTGCAGATCTGTACCATGGGCAAAGGGGAAGGACTGTCCAGGAAGCCTGCCTGAGTGACATCATTTTGATCAAGTAAGTTGTGTTAACTGATTCTCCTAAAAGATGACCCTTCCATTTAGTAGGACTATACAGTTAAATTTTGTAGGTCCAGACTCCAGCAAATTGTCTTGGATCAGTTGACACATCTCCTGAGTCCTGGTGTCTCACAGACTCAGAGACCTGAAGTTAGATGCTTAATTGCCTCCACCTCTATTTCCTTTAAAGTAATAGGAAATAGAATCTCCTATTCTGGTAGCTGAATGTCCCAGTTTAGCCACCAGAGCTCTGAGGGCTAACCAGTGATAGGAAATGTGAAGCAGAGTTTATAAAACACGTGTATTCTGCAACACTTCTCCCTGCCTTCTTGCTTCTATTTTGGCATGCACCTTCTCCAGAAGGACCTGCCAACTTTCAGGGTAGGGGAGTGGGCTGTGTTCCTAAAGAATGCCTACATAGTTTACTGAGCCATGCTGACTTTGGAAAGCAAAGCATGTGAGTGCTTAAGCCCACTTGATCAACCTTGATAGGCAGCACTGAGAGACTTCAGACCTACATGACAACCATGCAGATGCCCTGCACATTGCCTGCAGGGCATCTGTTTATGTTCAATCAAATCTCCTCCCCAAGTGTGAAAATTAATGTTACTCAATTTAGGCTCAAGTTAGGCTCTGATTTGGCATGCTTAAAGAATGGAGCTGATTGAAGAATGCCTCTTGGTCATGTGTTGTTGTCTGGCCTTTAACAACTAAACATGGGTTATGATTTTCATGTCGTTGGTTTTAAAAGTATTTATTTGTTTGGCTTTCCTGTTATATATAAGGTTGAAGAATCAAGCATTTTAAGCTTTTTAACATTCCTTGCACTACTTAGTCAGATAGATGGATGGAGTAAGCACAAACTGAAAAACATACTAAAATCCATTTGTATTTCTTCTGGCATCAGGGAACCCTTGCTTTCGCTAGCAATTCGGAACCAGGAAATCCCGTTCAGGCCTACGCTTAAATTAAGTGACAGTTGCTTAGGGAAGAGTTCCTGAGATACAGTTAGATCTTCCTTTTATATACTCCCCCAGCACTGTGTACTTTTTTCCTCTGTAAACACTCATCACAACTGTAAATAAGTAATTTTTGGATAATCCTTTTCTATCTTCCCCCAGTAAACTGTACACACCATAAAGGTAGGGGCCCTGTCTGTCATCTTCACATTGCAGTCACAACTCATTGTATTTTCAGAACCTGGCATAGTGCCTGGCACTTAGAGGCATTTAATAAATATTTTCTGGACATCAAATGAAATGATCATTATCATTTATTCCAGCAAACAGTCATAGACTATCTACTATCAACTCACTGTGTTTTAGGCCACAGGTCAGCAAACTCTTTCTGTTAAGGGCCAGCTGGTAAATATTTCAGGCTTTGAGAGCCACAGCTACTCAACTGTGTCCCTGTAGCCCCAAAGCCACCATAGATGATCCATAAACAAATGGGTGTAGCCGTGTTCTAATAAAAACCTTATTTACCAAAACAGGCTATGAGCTGGGTTTGGTCTGCAGGTCATACTTTGCCGACCTCAGTTCCAGGAACTAGTCATGAAAAAGGAAGAAGGAGGAACCCTAACAAAAGGAGAAAATATTGAAGGAGGATGCAAAATAAAGAACATCAAACATATCCCCTAGATCTTACTTCATAAATTGCCTTAATGTATAAATCAGGATATAATTGTTATTTTCTCTCTTAATCCCACATCAGGGGAAAATAATTACTATCATTTTAGAAAAACAGAGAAAACTGAGACACAAAACTCAGTAAAACATTTTAGTTACGCAGAGAGGATTCAAAATTAGCTAATGATGGAGATAGGGCTGGGCAGCACCAGCCCTGTGGTTAGCCATGATAGTTCATTGGCTAGAGAGTGAGATCTTAGGGGTGCCTCTCCCAGTGGTGCCATAAATTCTTACCATAAGCATCATACTGTGAAATGGGGCCTGTAGATATGGATATCAGATTTGGAGAGTACCTTAAAGGTTACAAGTGTGGTTACCAGCGGTGCGTGTGTCTTCAGAACCAGAGCCCAGTAACCAGCCATCTGATGGCCGCCATAAGTGACAGTGGCTTTGGAGGCTGTGGATCTGCTGGTTAAAAGTGTATCCTCAGGTGGAGTTGCAGGTTTGCTTCCCAGTTTCTGTCCTTCAGGTCCTGCCTCGTTCAGGCCAGCTGGCTGTGGTCATTTAACAACGGTAACAGCTGCTAACACTAATTGAACACTAATTGAGCACTTACTATGAGCCAGGCACTCTGCTAGCTTCCACAGGCACATTGTCTCTTTTACTGTTCCAAACGTTGGAGGTAAGTACTGCAGGTATTTTACAGATGGGGAAATTGAGGCACAGGAAGATTAATTTGTCCATGGTCTTACAGGCTGATAAGTGAAGCAGACAGATTTTGAACCCAGGTCATTCTGATTCTGGAGCCCAAACTCAAACTGAACTGCTGTGGGGAAGCCACCTTCTACAGATCAGGCAAACGGAGAGATGTTGGAATGTAAAAGGTGGCAATGTTGGACTCCCGGTGATTTTAGAGCTCATTAGTGTAGCATTCACATTTTACAAAGAAGAAACTGCAGCCAGAGTGATGGACTATTTAATGGCTAAACCACAACTAGAATTAGGACCTCCTTTTTCTTAGTTTTTCCTTCACCTTTTCCAAAAGGTCAACTCTCTTGGCTCTGGGATTGACTGAGGATTTCAAGTTTTTACACTGTGAAGGATCTTTGATGGTTAATGAACAAAGTTTTTATATTAGAAAATTTTTATGCTAGAAGTCTTACTTGGTTGCAAATTATTGAGCCCAGTGCTGTAACTTAATACTGATATATTCAGATCTTCTCAAGTGAGTTCCAACAACTGGAACTAACATTCTGTGCCTTTGACTTTTACATCTATCTTTGAACTGGAGCCAATTATAATAAAAGGCCTTGTTGGATAATCCAGTGTATCCTCTTCAGATACCCACTACCCCAAATTTATTTTCTTGAGATCAGAATAGAGCTTAGAGTTTTTTTGTTTTTGTTTTTGCTTTTTTAAAAAAAGCTTTCTGAAAATGTCTGTGAAATCACTTTATTCTCTGGATGACAAAAATTTAAAAATAAGCAGAATACAATGAGTAACTCTGTGGTGTGGTTTCTTACAATTAGTTTTCAAAACTATTTTTAGTTCACGAATTATAGTGAGAGCCTACAGCTGTATCTTAATGGATTCAGAGAACTTTTAAGGGGACAAAGTGTTTGTTTTAAGTCCAGAAAATTTGGTCTTAGACCATTAAAAATAAGCTTGCATCTGTTACTAATTTTCCTTTTGCTTACAAAGACTGGTTTGGTGGAAAGAAGGGGAAAAAAGGAATCTATTCAAAGCAAGTTGCAAAAATGACAATGGGAGGAGTTGCAGAAGTTAAAAGTAGGGAGAGAATATAATTGTAGACAACAAATTTCTTTATCCCTGATCAGTCCTAGCATAAACAACTTTTTCCACCAGATGTAAGAATTTCCCCAGCATAACTTCTCTTTGGGGAAAGCTTTGGTTAAGCTGTATCTGCCATTCAGAGGCCACTTAAAAAACATATATGTGTGTGTGTGCGTATGTGTGTGTATATATATGTATTATTAGAATATATACATGTAATGCCATATTATAAAAATTTGTTTTTATTATAATATATACATATTATTTTTATTATAATGTATCATATTATAATAATGCCTTAATGCTTTAGCTAAAACAAGTAGAAGTATATACATATTATATACATATTATATATACCTACATTTGTTTTATACCTTTATTTGATGTAAGACATTATTTACATCCAATAAAATTTACACATTTAAATGGCCCATTTCCTGTAATGTAATAATCAGCACAATCAAGGTACAGAACTTATACAGCTAGTATGGCTCCTCCTCACCTCTGTAAGTGAGCTGCTACTCCCAACCAGAAACTGTCTGCTTCTGTTCACATTTTAACACCTTCAGATCATTACTCTTTATATTATGGCCAGGTTTTATGGTTGCTCTCTACACAGGAGTTAAATCATCCAGGAGGATCTTACTTTGTCATATCTGCAACTAGGAGGTGTCTGTTTTTATATTAAGAGAAGGCAAGGCTGGGTGTGGTGGCTCACACCTATAATCCCAGCACTTTGGGAGGCTGAGGTGGGCCGATCACTTCAGATCAGGAGTTTGAGACCAGCCTGGCCAACACTGTGAAACCCCGTCTCTACTAAAAATACAAAAATTAGCTGGGCGTGGTGGCATGCACCTGTAATCCCAGCTATTCTGGAGGCTGGGACAGGAGAATCACTTGAGCCCAAGAGGCAGAGGTTGCAGTGAGCTGAGTTCGCACCACTGCACTCCAGCCTGGGCCACAGAGCCAGACTCTGTCTCAAAAAAAGAAAAGAAAGAAAGAAAGAAAAAAGAAGGCAAAAAGCACCTTTCTTCGGTGGTGGTTACAAAAAGTTTAACTCTTCAGGTTTGGCTTAAAATGGAATCGTGAATATGTGTATAGTCAAAACCAAGAGCCCTGTGCATCCTATATTTATGTGGTATTATTAATTCATTGTCTAGTTTGTTATTATGGGGTCAGCAGTGATGTTGAAGTAGCAGTACATTTTTACTTCAAGTAAAACAAAATAAAGTGAAAGGTTGAACAGTACATTGAAGCTGAGCTGGATGAATGGGTGTCTCTTCAGTCAAGCAAGTTTGTAAACTGCATATGCAATAAACTTGGGTGGGTAAAAAATCTGTGAATTATACCTACAGGTGTAAGCACAATTTACAGAAGTAAAATGTAATATGAAGAATGACTAGATCAGAGAAAATTGTATTTAAGAGAACTTGTACAGGTAGAGAGTCAAATAAATATTTTACTAAATCCTACCTGAGCTATTTTACTTTTGATACTTCAAGCTCACTGTGGGTTCTGCATAAGAGCAATAGATACATTATATAAAATAACAAAAATATTATAACTATGTTAAGACAAAAAGATGTGGTGTTTTCCTATATTAGACCAATAGAAGATTTTGTGGTTAGGCTTTGTTGCTTTCCAGTAATAAGTATTTGAAAACTGTTTTAACGACTCAGTTAGAATTTGATTGTGTACCAATAGCATCCTCTTATTCAATAAGCTGCTGGCCAAACTTCTATTTCTTCACATATAAGTCACATCAGTTATCTTAGATCTTTAAAGTCCTACAAAGATAGAGGGTTTCTATGCACTGTGAAGACAGCTCAGTCACTATGAAGAGATCCGGTAGGAAAAATGAGACAGATACATGTCAGCCACTGGACCCAGAGTGCAAGGCAGAATGTGGCAAGGACCTGTTAGAGAACCACACTCCCCCCACCTCAAAAAAAAAGTGGGTTGGGGGAGAAGCCTGTAGCCTTCAGAGTGGGCCTTGAAAAGTAATTAGCAATTTAGAAGAATTTTGCTGCCCAGTACTGTGTAAAGAGTGACATTACTGTTCTTTTTTACATTTAGGCAACAGACTTTGAATAAATCCGTCGCACTGTAGGCTTTACCTCATTTTCCCATATTATCCATCTCTCCAGAAGATTTCTTTCCCACATTTTAACAGCAGCCGTTTCCACAAATCTTTGTCTCTTTTGTAGTGTCTAAACCAGTAGCTTTCAAACTCGGAACTCTTGTTCAGAAAGTGTGGAAGCCCAATATGTAAAATGCAGGACAGCTGAAGAACTTTCTGGCTGAGACGAGTTCATCTTCAGAACTCGTCTCTTTCCCACTTGACTTCAGTGTCCCTTCTCTCCCTTCCCTCTCCCTTTCTCTCTCTCTCTCTCCCAGGCCTCTGCAGAACAGTTTGGTTTGAATTCCCCTTCTTAATTTTCCTTATTACAGAACTCATTTAAAAATACTCCACTCTCTCTGCCATTTAAAAACCAGCCCTCGCTGGAGTGTTCCTGTTTGTGAATATACTCACTTAACCACCCACTTGCAGCCTATGATTCCAGCCGCCTGGCAGAACCCTGGTAATCTGCACCAGAGCTCAGGGACAGCAGAAAGCTGAAGACCCTTTCCCCAGATAGCAAGGCTCCTTACCCAAGAAATCATCAGCAAATTTTAAAACAACAACAAAAAATCAAACCAGTGGCTTCTGAGGTCAACGTTGTATCATATTACTTTACTGTTTGTGAATCAATGTGTGTCTTTAAAAAGTAGATCGTGTTTCATGTTGTTTTGCATCAAATCAGCCTCATGTGAATAGATCACTCATATGTGTTGTAAACAGTGCTTTTTTTGGATTCTATTTTTTTTTAAGTGTCTTTCTAGGTTCATCAGTTTGACTCAAACTGGGGTGAGGAGGTGTGGGCAAATGTTAAGAAAAGGCCCCTGAGTGTGGAATATCTTTGAGGCAGAAGGAACTTAAATAGTTTTGTAGACAGTAAAGTAAATGAAATATCTTCCTATTGTCTTTCTACTCCCACAACTTCAGAGAGACATTACCTTTGGTATCAACAAGGACTTTCTAATAAATCTGGCCCCTCAATTACTCTATAAATTGTAGCTGTCCCTTGGAATAGAATCCTCTCCAACATTTGTTTAATATTATCACATATGGTGCCAGGGACCTTGTAGCTGAGGAATCACTTAGGAAGAAGAAATAGGAGGAGAAACATTAGGGAGGAATAATGTGGGAGATAATTATTTGACATCTTTACATAAGAGGAGTTCATTTCAGCAGCATTGTGGAGAACTTTCTAGTTAACAGAATTGGTGCCGTTGGTGTTGATCAGCACTGGACTAGCTGGGCAGATACCATGAAAGTTGTCTGTTTCATAGAGCATTCCAGGTTAGGAAGCATTGGCCTCTTCACACAGAGGTTCATTCTCTGAGTGAACCTCCAGTGCTAGACTTGGGGCTCTGGCATGGTACATAGAGGACCTGGACACTGTTGGACATGGCTCCCCTCAGCCTCCCTACTTGGCCTCTCATTTGTCTGTGGCCTCTTCTCTGGTAATGCCCTTTAAGCTGTCTTCACTCAGAGAGTCCCAGAGTCTGTACTTCTAAAATCAGTCAGTTACATTTCCAAGGTTTATTGTTGTGCCTGCCTCCTCCTCCTTTAACTCTGTCACCACCACCCGCTCTTCCCACATCCAAGAACCTTCCTTGAGAAGTGCCAGAAAGATACCTGACTCTCCAGAAGCAGGTGCCAAAATGGGCTAGTTATGTATCACTATGGAAACATTTGGAATTTGGAGCTCGAACAGAGTTAGCTTGGTCTATTTTTATGCCTTCCCACCTCTCTTTCTCTCTCTCTCTCTCTCTCTCTCTCTCTCTCTCTCTCTCTCTCTCTCAGAGAGATCTAAATCCCCCAAATCCAGTCTGTTAAGGGTCAAACCTTGATTCCAACTTTAAAGGAAAAGAATACTGTATTAGTTCATTTTCTGCTGCTGTAACAGAATACCATAGACTGGGTAATTTACAAACAATAGAGGTTTATTTGGTTCATTGTTTTGGAGGCTGGGAAGTCCAAGAACATGGCACTGGCATCTGGTGAGGGCCTTTGCTGTATTATTGCATGGCTGAAGGGCAGAAGGCAGAAGTGATCCCATGAGACAGAATCAAGCAGAACTCATTTTTGTAATCAGTAGCCTATTCCTGCAATAACCAACCTACTCCTACAGTAACAGCATTAATTCATTCATGACGCTTAACCCTCATGGCCTAATCACCTCTTAAAACCTCCATCTCTTAATACTGTTACAATGGGGATTAAGTTTCTAACACATGAAATTTGGGGGACCACGTTTGAACCATAGCAAACAGCCATCTTTTACCTACCAAGCACTCCAGTGATTCAGACACTCCTTGATCAAGCATGCCAGTAAGCTGACTTCTTTATCTCTCTAGCTGCAGGGGGTAGGGAAAAACTTCTCAAAAATCCATTATATCAGAAAGCCCTAGAAATGAATTTCTATGTAGGAAGTTCTGGCTAACAGGTTTGCTATCCTCAGAAGCCCCAGCCATTAAGTGGTAGCACTGAATTTAAAGCTGCAGCCCAGCACATAGAGCTCTGACCTTATGCACACATCCACCCTCAGTATTTCTTAACAGAAGTTGCTAAGATGGTAGAACAGGGTCTTCTGTCCCGTGGTTCAGCTGGTAGTTAAGCTTAGCACTCAGAGAGTAATCACAGAAACAGTTTCAGCAGAGTGTCCACTTGGAACCTTACCCAGAACTGGCAAAGGAGAAGGGTAAGACCAAAAGAGGACATCTTTGAATTATTGGGCCTGTTTCTACTTTCCCCTACTTGTGTTGTTTCCTCAAGCAAGGGAGACTAACCTATGGGTAGAGACACAAATGGGACCACCATTCGACATTGTACAAGTGTCGTAGCTTGTTTGGCTTCAGTTTTCTGTATGTCAGATGGAGCTTATGTGAGGATTATATGTGGTAAAGCTCTTGGAACAGTGGCTGGGACATGCTAAGTCCCCAGGAATATATGTTAGCTCTTGTTGTTACTTATCAAGTATTATGTGCCAAGTCCTGTGATAGGCATTTTACTGATACTTATTTTAATCCTCACCTGCAGTTCTGCAAAACAGATCTTATGAGTTTCATTTGAAGTGATGGAGTCTCAGAGAGGTAAAGTCACGTGGCCAAGGTAAACTGCTATGTGAAGGTGCCAAAATGAAACCAAATTGGGCTGGCCACAAAGCCTGTGCCATCACTGTGGTTTCAAGAGTAAACAGTGTATGAGCAGACATCCTTCTGTGTAAATGGGACCAGAGCCATCAGGCCAAACAGCTCCCTACTCCACACAGTTCAGGATAATTCATATCCACTGAGTAAACAGACCATTCTGGGCAAGAATTTCCTTGTGTCAACTTGCCTGTTCTAGGAATTCTCAGTATATATATTGGAGCCCTACCAAAAATTCATCATCAGACTTGTCTTTCTGGAGATCCACCCTAAAAGGCTTAGCTAATGATAAACCGAAGGACCTTCCTATAAGGTGGTTTCACCATGGAACTCTCCCTTGATATCTCCCGAAGGATGATTCTTTGAATGGGTCTGATACACTTCAGAGTCCCCATGTCTCCAAGAGCTGGAGAGCACAGCCAGCTCACCTTGTAGGCTCATTGCCCTGATACCCCATCTTCTTCACTCCCTGCCCTGAATTAGCTGTCCTTCTGTGTTCTCATAGCACCCTGTGCATGCACCTGTTAGAACACCTTTTCACATTGGCTTTGCTCATGTCCTTGCATCTTTTCCCACCAGTTCAAGTGCAGAATGCTACGTCCTACTCACCCTGTAGCCTCAGAATTTATCATACTTCTTGTAACGACAGTAAAAACCACAGTGTTACCGAAGTTAACATTCATTGGGAACTTACTATATGCCTTTTGAAATAGGTACTATTGTGATGCTTACTTTAAAGGCAAAGAAGGTGAAGCACAAAGAGGTTTGTTTACTACCTGAGTCACAGAACCATCAGTGGAAGAGCTGGGTATGAACCCAGGCAGTTTGATTCTAGCCCCATGCTTTTAACCAGTACTGTGATGCCTCTGTGTAGAGGGGGTGCTTCATTAGTTAATATTTGTAAATGGATATACATGTGAACATAATTTCTGTGTTTTCAGAGATAGATGACCTGTGACATAACTTAAATCTGTGCAATAATAAGCTGTGTTGTAATGGGGCTCTTCTATCCCTATGCATGCTTGCAAAGGAGGGGTAGTACAGGGACGTGTTTGTGAATACACATTAGATATAAGTGCAACTTCTGTTTCTACCCTTGATGATCATCACCTCTGTGGCAAGTTACTGATCCTTTTTTTAGTGGCATTTTCCTCAGCTGGAAAATAAGAATTACAGTGCCTACCTCATACAGTAAACTTAGAATTAAGGGACTACTATAAGTAATCATTCCCAGTACTTATTCAACAAACATGGAAAGATATTATTATTACTATTATCATGAACATTGTTTTTAAAACTTTATAATTGACAGAACTACTTCCTGTCAGTGGACAAGGAGTTCTGAACCAGTGTGAGTGATACCAAATGATACCGCTGGAGCTTGAAGTCTAAAGTCACCAAATTCAGTACAGAGATGTTTGACCCATGAATTTCAGAGGTCTGCAAAACACACCAGAAACTAATGTAGCTTTTGTCCAGTCTCCGCATCTTTGTAGTATACACCGTGGGGTTTAGGGAGCCTGGGCAGAGGAAGGAACCAGTGGTATTCATGATCAGTACTGGCCATCTCATGCGTAGTGGCTTGTAAGCAAGCAGTGGATTCAAAGGTTGAGTGGACAGCTGTAAAACAAAGAGTATTAGGAGATCACTAGGATACTGAATACCTAATAGCTAACAGGAGCTATGATGTATTGTTCAGTGGACATTGAACTTGGCATATAATAAAGATTCATTCATTCATTCACCAGTATTTTTGAGCCAGGTGCTCTTATTGGCTCAGGGAATCAATAATAACCAAAACAAAGTCCTGAGTGCTCAGGTCATTTTATGCTTTATAAGCATCATCTTCATCAACAGCATCATCATAACAACACTGTGATGTAGATGTTACTGTTGCCATTTAATAGGTGAGGGAGCTGAGGCACGGAGAGATTACATACCTCACCTGAGACCTCATAACTGGAAAACAGTTGGCCTAGGATTTGAATTCAGGTCTTTCTCATGCTAAAATCCTTTCTTTAGCTACAGTATGATACTGCTTATCAAGGAAGTAGCAAATGCTGAGATCATTATGTATGTGTGGGGAGGTGTTGGAGGGGAAGGGATGGGTGTTTGTTAACTCAGGACTCTATCTAAATAGCTATTATTGTGACATAGCAAAAATAGTGATCACGGATTCGCAGAACATGAGAAGCTTAGGCTGTGGCTCCTCTTCTTGAGCTCAGACTGTCATTTTATTGCTTCTGGTCAACATCAGTGTATACTTGGTGGCCCTTAACAAAGAGAAGAACTTTTATGCTTAGGTTGATAACCAGGTAGAAGCTCTGAGATCCTGTGGTTCATTTCCAGGTTGCCTGCTTAGTAATACCTGAGTGCCCTCCAGAGCTTGGACAAGGCCAGCAGGCACTATGCCCATTGAGATGTTGTCCAAACCTAGGGTTGGGTGCTCAAATATCAGTGACTTTGCACAAAAAGTACAAAATGCTTTGGTCCCATCAGGGCTGTGGATGGGGGCGGGCAGCACTAGTGGGCTGCTACTGACCCCTTTGTTTAGGTCTCTCACATGCCTGTTTTCCATGGATTGGGAAGGAAGTTTCAGAGGTACCATTTCAAATGCCACAGGAAGGGAGAAGGGGCAGTGTCCTCTTCTTCAGGTCCCTCTCTGCTGTCTAGCCTCAGCAAAGAGCTTACCTGTCGGGACCTTGGTTTATTTTTCTATACATGAGAATGTTAGTATTATTATTACCTACCCTTTCATCACAGATTTTGAAGATCGAAGCAGGGAAGTTTGTAAGCATAAAAAGTAATAGTAGATACAAGATGAATTTGAAGTATGAAAGCCAGTGTTGTAGAGAAGTGAGTTATGGAGGATATGGGGTCACTAGTTCTCTGTGTTCTGTTCACAAGTATGTCCTGGAATGTATCCACCATTGACAGTGGTTTTTGAGAAAACCATTACCTTCCTACCACCACTATGAAAAGGCAGCAGAAACAGCAATTCAGTCCTCCACTATATGCCTGCTTTTTTATGTTTAATTCTTGCCAGATGTAGACCGGCTGTGAGCCTAGAGGGTGAGCATTTTCTGATAGAGGTAGTTTTGTTCTTGTTTCCCTTCTAGACAAAGAATTCTTGAAGGAAAAGGAGAAGTTACAAATGGAGTTAGCAGCAGTGCGGACTGCGAGTGAGGACCATCGGAGACACATTGAGATCCTGGACCAGGCTTTGAGCAATGCCCAGGCCAGAGTCATCAAGCTGGAAGAGGAGGTGAGACCAGGCTGTGGGGTTTGCAGGAGGGAGAGGGGAAGCAGAGCCCTGAGGGCTTTCACTTTCTTTTCCTAACCCAGCTACTTTAACCAGAGCCAATTCCAAGGAGTTGAGACAGGGGAGGGATGTGGGAAACTTCTCAAAAAAAAGTTATTAAAAACAGAGTATGCATTCTAGAGCCAGGCAAAGTAGGAAAAGCACATGAGAATCCCATCAGCAAAGCCCTCACACTCGGTGTGAAGCCCAGCCTACAGCCCCATCGGTTGACACGTGTCCTATGTAGTCATCATGCATTTAGTAGTTTCTGATGAAATCAACCCTTTAGCTTAAGTGTTGTGAGGTAGGCTTTTCCTTGAAGCCTGACTGAAGAATTCAAATGACCATTTCCAAGGTCCGAGCCAAGGATTCCGGGTTATAGATGAAGAAGAAGAAAAAGAGCAGAGGCCAAGGGCAGGCAGCCAGGGGCCTGCTGCCTCGCACCTTCCAGCACCCTGTGGTGGTGGTAGCAGGTGCCTCTGTGTTACGCAGGCTGACCTGAGCAGGATCCATTCCAAGAAGCAGAAGCCCAAAGTCTGGAAGAGTCTTAACTAAGAAAGTCTGCTTGAAGTGCTTAGCTTGTTGGGGGGCACACAGGAAACAGTATTGTTATTAACCCAACCGTTGTTGAATAGAAAAGACTGTGAGAACACCTCCCATGATGCAAGTAACAGGGATGTTTCATCAAATTTCAAGCACAAGGATAAATCAGCTGAAGAGGAACATGATGGAGTAAATGAGGTGTTGCCCATTGGAAGCCTTTAAAACCCCACAAGTCTTGTATAGAAACTACCATTTTAATAGTAGCATAAGGATCTAGGGCAGCAGCCCCCATGGTATCTTCTATGTTGCCACTAAGGAACGTATTAAATATGAAAACATTTGCCACGGAAAGTGACCTCACTCCTTAAAGACAGGAGATCTGTTATGCTTAAGGGAGGCTGCGGCTTCTCATTATTGTCGTCACTGAAATGACATCTCCATCTCCATGAGTGGAGCTAAGGAAAATAGTGGTTTAAAAAATCTTTTAGTTTTAACATTTCTATTAAAGTAAAAATTAGCTGTGCTTCTTGAAGGCAAGTTATAACCACCATTATAAGTCTTTTTTTATTCTTATATTCATATGAAATCTTTGGTTGGTTGAATGTAGCCTCTCTAGAATGTCTCATAGGTCTGCTTCCAGCATCACTCCTTTCTAATTAGAGTTTCCTTTAAGGGACTTAATTCAGTCAGATACTGAGAGCCTACTGTAATTTACCACGGTGGGTAAGAGTGAACTCTAGAGTGGACTGCCGTAAATGAGAATCCTGGCTCCACGGCCTGTCAGCTGTGTGACCTTAAGCAAGTCACATAACCTTGAAGACTTTCCTCATCTCTATTGGAGATAATAAAGGACTTTACCTCCTCCTACTGTTGTTATTTGGAGGATTAAATGAGGTACTACATGTAAAGCACAATGCTTAATTCATGGTAGTGCTCCAGGAATGTTGGCTGATGTAATTACTGTTATTAATCATCCTCAACAGGATATATGCCTTGCTAGAATTAAGGTTGATACAAAGGTAAAGGAGACAGATTCCTGCCGTCAACAGTCTTGCAATTGTTTAGGGATAATAGTTATTCATTTAACAAATACTTATTGGGTGCCTACTAAGTGCTAAGCACTGTTCCAGACATTGGGTACACCCTATTCACTGCCCAGCAAGGACCAAAATCAGCAAATCTTTTGGTGCTTATCTTCTAGTGGCTACACATTAAGAAAAGTATATACAGTGGAAGATATGGTAAGTGGTTTATGAATCGCACACACAAAATATTTTGTCAGATGAGGCTGCAGGAATCTTCACTTAGTAGGTCTTCAGAAGCCTGTGGAATTGGGCAATCAAAAGCACAAGGAATGAAAGGGCCAGATGAAAATGGATCCCAAGAACAGGTGTAAAAAACTGTGAAGTTGCTGTCTCCTCCTTGAAAGGTCAAAGCATCTCCATTTTATTCCAGTGGCTTCAGCTAGGACAGGATATAGGCATAACTCATGACGGTGCTGCCTGCTGAGTCAGAAAGCTCACCTAGCCATAAGTTCTGAAATCACTAGTATGTTCCAACTTGCCAATGTCATCACTGAACTCAGGATTGAATGCCCCCAGGTGCAGAATGACAGGAAATAGCATCGGGCGTCTTCTCTCTCAGGACCATATCAAGTCCATGATTAAGCCTGATTTTTGGCACCAGTCAGTTCTCAGAATGCTGTCAATATGCCCAGGATTGATGAACATGGGCCAAATTCCTAATTGAAAGAACACAAATTCTGAGAGTAAGAATTGGAAGTTGTTGGTCATAATTCTAAATCCATACCTGATGTGACATTTACATAGATCATGTTAACCTTAATTTCCATCTCCTCGGTTATTGTGTTGTTAAATATTCACTATGCACTTCCCATCTCTTCAAGGCTGCCAACTACCAATCTATAAAGGACTCTGAAATCTTTATGACAAAGTTACTCCATAGATATCTATAATAAGAAAATATTTTATTTATTCACACATACATAAATAAGTACACATACATATATACCTAATTTCTCTATTATAAATGTAATTTATGCTTATTGTAGAAAACTTGAAAAAATATAGAAAAGAATAAAGAGGAAATTATTCCATTATATAGATAAGCATGCTTAATGCTCTAAGTATTTAATTCCTGCCTTTCATGGATAGATAAACAGACGTCATTGTTATGATAATGTTGTATATAATTTTTGATTCTGGATTTTTCACTTGACTTATAGAATAAGAATTTCTTCATGATACCAAAAATCCTTTTTTAAAAAATTTGATTTATTTTATTTTTAAATTTTAGTTTAAGTTCCAGGATACAAGTGCAGAACATGTAGGTTTGTTTTGTAGATATATGTGTGCCATGGTGGTTTGCTGCACCTATCAAATCGTCATCTAGGTTTTAAGCCCCACATGCATTAGCTATTTGTCTTAATGCTCTCCCTCCCCTTATCCCCACCCCCAAACTTGCCCTTGTGTGTGATGTTCCCCTCCCTGTGCCTATGTGTTCTCATTGTTCAACTCCCACCCATGAGTGAGAACATGCGGAATGTTTATTTCTTTTTTCCTGTGTTAGTTTGCTGAAAATGATGGCTTCCACTTTCATCCACGTCCCTACAAAGGACATGATCTCAGTCCTGTTTATGGCTGCATAGTATTCCATGGTGTATATGCAACACATTTTCTTTATCCAGTCTATTGTTGATGGGCATTTGGGTTGCTCCCATGTGTTTGCTATTGTAAAGAGTACTACAATAAACATACGTGCAAAACCTCTTTATAGCCTCACTTCCAATGCCTGAAAATGCAGAAATTATTAAGCAATAACCAAGCATTGAGCTCAAAGCTGCATAAGTTACCAAAAGCAGGTGCCTGAATAGGGTCTTCAATTCCAAACATCCTAGCCATTGTAGGTATAGCTGGCAGCCTATGTGTAAATCTTTTCTGTTCCAGTGCACTTGGAGGATAGGACTAGGGAGGTGGGAGGTACATGCACCTGTAGTTTAAATAGTATCTCTAGGTAATCTGACCCCCCCTCCTCCATCCCAGCTTTGAGAATCAGTGGTCTAAATTCTGTGCTCTTTTTTACTTTCCTCCACTCAGTTACGAGAGAAGCAAGCATATGTTGAGAAAGTCGAGAAGCTGCAGCAGGCCCTGACCCAGCTACAGTCTGCATGTGAGAAGCGAGAGCAGATGGAGCGGAGATTGCGGACTTGGTTGGAGAGAGAGCTGGACGCGCTGAGAACCCAGCAGGTAAGTAACTGGGCATGGACTGGTGGAGGAATTGGATATGTTCACTCAGCAAATGTATGGAACATCCACCGTGGGCCAGATGCTGCACCGTGCTCTCAGGATTCAGAGGGAAACAAGAACTCCCTGTCCTCAGTGAACCCATATAGCGACCAGGAGAGGAGGTGAACAGTCCACTCACTGGAGTGACATACGTCCTCACAGAGAGAAAGTGATCACCAGCGTGGGGCTGAGGAGAAGGGAATCCAGCATTAGATGACTTCAGAGAGGAAGACATTTGAGCTGGACATTGAAAGATGAGTTTGTTGGGCATTCAAGGGCAAGAACATCAGAGGTAGAAAGAGAGGATGTGTAAAGGACAGGGCCATGAAATGGCATGGCAGGTCCAGGGCAGCGGGGTGTGGGTAGCTGGGGGATAATGCCCAGTGCAGTGGCCGGTGAGGAGACCAAGGCCACTTGTGGAGGGTGTTTGGTCAAGCTGAGAGACTGGGCTTTTTCCTGTAGTCAACAGAGTGTCAACAACTGGGAGGTTTTTAAGCTGGAGAGAAATATGGTGCAAGAGATCAGGGAGAAAGCCCTCTGATGTCAGAGGACCGTCCAGAGGGTGAATGTTAAAGTCGCAGAGGCCAGCCTGAAGGTTGTTGGTACAGCCTAGGGTGTAGTGACAGTGAGAACCCATGGAGGAGTTGAAGGGCAGAGGCAATAAGGGGGTGACATTAGTAGGGCATGATGATCAGTGAGTTTTCAGAGGTAAAGGAGAGGAAAGGATTTAAGACCATCCCTAGAAATAATATAAGCCGTAAGTTCCTATTCCTGCTGCCTCTTTTTTTCTGCTGGTGACAGATTAGCATGATACTCAGCTAGGAATAAGCAGAGTGAAACGCCCAGCCCAGGGTTCACCTGCACATGGCAAGAAGGAAGAAGACTGGTCAAAGGCTCCTGGCCCCAGATGAGCCTGTCCACCTCAGCCAGCATGATGAGCAGAGACCTGTATTATGCAGCTGGTGAAGGGTATGCTCTAAATTGGGATACCAGGGAAATGCAAGGCAGGGCCCCATGGAATTATCTACTGGATACTGGCTGTGGTTGAAACACTTGAAAACACTTGGGCGCGTGCACTCTGGCCAGCTCAGCCCTCTCGCAGGGCAGGCCCATGCAGTTCCTCTAGGTGTGTGCACTTGGCTGGAGAAAGAGGTGTTCGTGAGATTGCCCAGAAAATAAGAAACCCACCTCCGCCTCCCAGCCTTGGCTTGGTGGATAGCTCATAAGAAAAGGCAGGTCTGTCTGTGGACATCTAATACTTATAACCTGTGCCACACACTTTGGCACAGGTACACCCTTCAGCTGTTCTCTGTTGCTCAGTTGCTGAGACCATCGCTTCCCCAGCTTGAGGACAGGGGTTTTCCTGGTTCCAGGTATGGCACTGGCCCGCAGTGGACACTGATGAGTCTTTCTTTGGCTGACCAAATAGGCAGATCTCGGTTCTTAGAGCTCAGAAAGAATGTTCTTTCCTGGTTAATACACCGTCCACACCCTACAGTCAGATTACTTACCCTTGGCTCTTCTGAGTGCTGTGAAACCAGACTCACCTCCATTATCCTTGTCATCTATGAAGGACAAGAAACATGATGTTAGAATTATTTGAAAAATACCTTAATTGCCACAGAGTATAGTTGATTGTATGCACACTCAGTCCCATGCACGCTCACCCACGCAGTTTCCTCAGGCAGGCAACAACAACATTCCTGCTGTGCATGAAGGCTGCTGACAGGCTGAAGAGCACCAGTTGGGGACAGAAATTTCAGAATTGAGGCTCTCCTGGGAAATTACTCTGCTTGCATTTTGAATTTGTGCTTGGGAACTGATGGCAGACCCCCAGCTGTGTATGGCTGATGTGGGATCGAAGAGGAGGAGACAGTCTCTAACCAGAACTGGGATGCTCAGCATGTCTTTAAAAATAACATTACAGTTTGCCTGTTTGTTTGTTTCTAATGAGAGCATTAATCTGCCTCCTATGATACACATTCAGGGATTATTTTCTTGTTGTTCTTGATGCTCATTAAAAAGATAAATACAGGTTGAGTATCCCTTACCTGAAATGCTGGAGACCAGAGTGTTTTGGATTTTGTATTTTCAGGTTCAGGATGCTCGACCTGTATTATTTTTTATTTTTTTCTTGTAATACTACTTTATTTTCTAATTTTCCCAGTAAGCATACATTATCTTATAACCAAAAAAGGTTAAAATGTTATTACAAAAAAAAAATCCGTTGGAAACATCTTGAGTTTTTTACTAGTTCCATGTGGCAGATATTGTTAAAAGGGCAAAGTTTTTCTAAACTCATATTTGGTATCTGTGGGCTGGTCTGGGGGGCAGCTCTGCTGGCCTTGCCAGGGATGACTCGGAGTCCACTTGAGAACATGGGGTCATCTGAGGAACTCAGCCTGTCCGGGAAAGATGATCCAGAGCCTCTCTGATTCCCTCTTCCTCATTCACCCTCAGGCAACTCATGAATGTGCCTGCCAGTTCTTGGGCAGCAGCCTCAGGAAAGACTTCCACCCTCCACGCCACACCTTGTTCCTTTGTCCCTGTGTCTGAGGTAGTTATCTGCCAGGCTGGGATCACACTGTCACAAACCCCCTGGTCATCTCCACCCTCAACAGGACAATAGACCAACCGCATAGACCCGTCACCTCCCATAGGATGTTATTCTGAGGAGACTTTGAAGAGTGCAGCTTAGAGTTCTTGTTGAATCCATAGCCCAAATAAGGGCTCTGCCCTCTGACTGATGCCAGGACACAGCTGAGCCTGTCTACTTGGCCCCCCTCTAACAACACAGAGCCCTTGAGTGAGCTCCAGTTATGTCTTCTGGAGCTTTCCAGAAGGGCTGGTACACTGAGGATGGGCAGAGAGGCATGGAATCATGTATTGATTCAGAGCATGGGCCCCAGGGTTAAACCAGCCACAGTCAAATCCTGCCTCCTACCAGAAAAGTAGCCTAGAGTCAGTCATCTTTCTGAGCCTCAAACTCCTTGTCTATAAAGAGAGGCAAATAAATTATACTTACCTACACTTGTAACTACAAATAAAATCTGAGCAAAGTACTTCTCAGAATGCCTTGTGCTTAGCAATTGATTAAAAACAAATCTCTCTCACTGCTGTTTTCATTACCATCACTACCTTCAGAGTCATTTGAAGTCTTAGGGTATTTGTGGTGCCCTCTCCCAAATTCCGCCCTTAACCCAGATTTTCCAGCCTCATTGAAAACAATGTCAACAGAAATGTGGCTTATTGAAGGCAGGTGGAGAGAGAAAGGTAGGTTGAGACAATGGAACTAGCAGAAAGAAAAGCTCTTAATCAACAGTTCCTGTTTTGTAAGTAATTGCTACTCTACCGTGGGAGGTCAAATAGTACTTCAACATCATTAGAAACTGGGAGGGAAGTGAAAGAGAAAAAAGATAAAAGAGAGAAGGGAATTTACATTTTTTTTTTTTTTGAGACAGAGTTTCGCTCTTTCTCCAGGCACCAGGCTGGAGTGCAGTGGCACGATCTTGGCTCACTGCAACCTTTGCCTCCCAGCTTCAAGCAATTCTCCTGCCTCAGCCTCCCAAGTAGCTGGGATTGCAGGTGTGCACCACCACACCCAGCTAATTTTTGTATTTTAGTAGAGACGAGGTTTCACTATGTTGGCCAAGATGGTCTTGATCTCATGATCTCGTGATCCGCCCACCTTCGCCTCCCAAAGTGCTGGGATTACAGGCGTGAGCCATCGTGCCCGGCCTGGGAATTTACGTTTTTAAGAACTCACAATTTTATCTCTTTTACAAAGAGCTCAAATTAAGTTTCACGTCTTACTTCCACGGTAGTCTTATGAGATTAAAGAGAGAAGGTTCTTGAAGAATGTTCTTTAAAAGGAAAATGAGGCACAGGGACACTAAAGGGACCAGCCCAAGGTCATGTAGCTAATGAAGACATTCCTCCCATATGAACACATTGAGGGCAAAGACTTAATCTGTAGTGTTCACTGTTGCCTCCCTGGCACATGATAGATGCTCAGTCAATACTTGTTGTCTAGCTAGCTGAATCCCACTTGACCGTTAAATCTGTTTTTCTCAGTAGCACACTTACCCATAGAACAAGCTAGCTCTGTACCCTTGAATGTTGACATTCATGCATTTATATAAATAACTCTTAATGACCTGAATTAGGGGGGAGGCTATGAAGAGTTGTCATGATCTCATGTGAGGTTAAAAGGATTCTGTAACAATAAGCCAGCTGAGATGGTAACAGAAGGGATTTAGATAGAAACTGACAAGCATAGATGGCAGCTTAGTGAAGCCATGGGAGCTTTTTCTTGGAAAGTTTCTAAAAATAAAGGAGCTTCTCATCTTGCTGGACTGGTTCATTTGTTCTCCTGCCTGAGTCTAGGTGCCTGGCCAGATGGAATCAGTGCCCCTCCTGCACAGGTCAGGTGAGGACAGGTATGCCCTTCTGCTTTGTTCCAACTTAGAATGTTGGTCACCGGCAAGACACTACTTCCTAGAATAATTTATATTTGTAGCTTTAAAAAATTGAACAGAAACAAAATTTGGTTTACAAAAATCCCATAGGCCCATTTACTTTTTCCTCTCTGATAGGATTAGATTCCATCACTACGGCACAAATGCCCGGCTGTTGCTCTGGCTAATTCCCCAGTCCTTTTCTTAATCTAGGGGATTATATGGTTCTGGATAAAGTATTCAGATACCTCTCACCTTGCATCCAGCTCTGCATTTTAAATTTGCAACCACTGGAAAACGTGAGGGGAATGTGTACCCCAGGACATAGACTAGCTGCGATGAAATCATTCTCCCTGAAGTACTAAGGAGCCTGGTCCACTACTCTGACTGGGCCCCTAACCCTGCTACCCCGAGAGGACCTATCTCTGCTGCTGCTCTGAAGGCAGAACTCTCTTAGAACACCATCTTCTTCTATGTCATGCTCTTTAGAGGAAATAGTGTACCCGATTAAAGGGAAAAGATTATGAGGTATTAACATCCTCAGTTTGTGAGTAATCCAGAAAATGGCTTTATTTTCTCTTATTAACAAAGATAAAAAGAAAGGGCTGAAAAATGAGTTTGCCTTATGCTAGAGGTCTTCTGCTTTCATATGCATTATCTAGTTTGATTCTCATTCTCAGTCCTCTGAGTGGAGCAGGTATAAATATCTCCCTTCCCTGCATTGCAGTCAGCAAGCATGCAAGTTAGGGCATCTCCCACTTCCTTTGCCTTCCATTTCCCCCACCAGCCTTAGAGGAAACAAACAACTGGAATTGCTTTGTGGAATTCTGGAGAAAGTACCCTAGACCAGGAGGCCAAGACTTAATTCCCATTCTTGCTTTTGGTATAACTAACTGCATGGCATTACACAAGCCACTTCTTGTGTGCAAAGGCCTTGACCTGTGGAGATAGACCCAGATTGAATCCTGACCCTACTACTGATTAGCTGAGAGGCACTGCATCATTAATTTAATCCCTCAGCAACTCCATTTCTTATCTGTAAAACTGGGATAGTATTGTCTGTGTTTCACAGCTCCATGAGAATTAACTATAATAGAGGAATTTGGAGGTGGAGTAGCATGGTGTGTGAATTGCTGCAGGATCAAGGGAACCTCATATGTTCTGTATGGGCAGTTGTGCAGACAGCATTGATGTGGTTTTGAGCATCAGGATGTTTTTTCCACTCCTTCAGAAACATGGAAATGGCCAGCCAGCCAACATGCCAGAATGCAATGCCCCGGCCCTCCTGGAACTTGTGCGGGAGAAGGAGGAGCGGATCCTGGCCCTGGAGGCCGACATGACGAAGTGGGAACAGAAGTACCTGGAGGAGAGCACCATCCGACACTTTGCCATGAATGCTGCAGCCACTGCAGCAGCTGAGAGGTGAGACCAGTGGAACTCTGGTGGTTGTAAAAGCACAGTTTAAAAAAATCAAAACAAACAGGGTATCCAGAGAGGTCCAAGGCCCATTTCAGGAAGCAAGGTAGCTAAAAATTATTCTTAAGTGATTGTAGTGCTAATTGGAGAGCAAGGTGTGGTATGACATTTCTGGAGGATGATTTGGCAATATATATCTTCCCTTTGATTCCACAATTCTACTTCTAGACATTTATCTGAAAAATATAAGTGCCTGAATATGAATGTCTAAATAATCTGAGGGTTATTGAAAATATCAATACATTTAACACAGCCTAGATTTCAGCAAGAGGAGGTTCATTTAATAATTTAAAGTACATGGCACAGTGGAATACTGTGCAATTACCAAGAGTGATGTTGTGAAAGTATATTTAAGACACCTTTTGATGCCGTGTTTATATCATGGGCCAAACTAGAAGAATAGATAATCCTCATAGCAGCCCTGAGAGCAGGTATATATATTGTTATCATCTTCATTTTACAAGTGAAGAAAATGAGGCTTAGAGAGGTTGCAGTTGTTGATTTCTAATCACGCTAGTACTGAGTGGTGGGGCCATGTGTCAAATGGAGATCTGCCTGGCTTGAAAACTGATTTCACTTGGTTTGAAATTCTTTTCTGCTGCTGTCAGTTTTTACCTCTGTTGCCTTACCTTCTTTTTGTAGGTGCGCTGCTTATTCTATCTCTATAAACTAGCTCAAGGTGTGCAGTATTTCACAAAAATACTCCCAACTGTTCTGTTAAAACATACTGTTGTCAGAGTGAGCAAGGCAGTTTCCTTTTGACCTTAGGCCGCTGGATCTCAGCTGCGTGCATAGTCGCTGCACACACACGGGTGGCTGTGCAGGGGACCCATCCGGCCCCTCACTGCCTCCCACCCAGTTTGCTTTCTCCCCATAAGTTATATTGGGCATTTAACTTAAAGTTGTTTTGAATTCACCAAAAATTAGGGTCAATTTATGTGGAAAGGATCCTCAAATTTCAAAGGAGCATCCAGAAATTGGGACTTCTTAATAAATAAGGGCTCTGGTGCTATTTGGATGTCAGGACATGAACCAAGCGAGAAGCGTAAAAGGCAAGGATGCACCTGGTTCTGTAGTCAGGTCCACATTGCCTTGGGATGGGTTACTATATTTTTAATGACTACATACGGGAAGGCCCGTTGGGATAGAGAGGGGATATTCTTTAAGTTATTCATGGACCCTCCGGTTCCTTACGGAAGTAGGGGAGAATCCCCAATAGTATGCACAGATGTTAGCTCCAGGAATTGAGAAAGCAGTGCCACCATTCGGGCTTTGGTGTCTGCATGGGCACCACAGCACACTTGCACCGAGAAAGACCTACAGACCCATGTGGAAAGTGACCATTTGGGAATCATTTTTCTGTGCTTCCACATTGTTTATGTGTCTTTACACTTTGAAGGGAAGCAACCCACAGTGTCCATGAGAGTGAGACTTTGGGAGTGGGGATGGACATTTCAGATGTTGCAGTGAAGCTCCGGGGTCCTGGGTTGAGAGTTGGAGGGAAGTCGCAGTCTCCAGTTCTGTCCCTGCAGTATATGGATGGGAACAGAGAAGCCTTTTGAAACACTGGTTGATTTTTACATAATTAAAATGGTTTTTATTCAGCTTTTTGTTTTCTAAGCTAATAACTAAATTACCTCTCTATTCTGAGGAAGAGAACGGATCATCATCAAGTCACAGAGGGACCTGGCCCTCTTGGACATATGTGGTCTAGTGCACTGCTGTCTGTGGTTGCTCTGAGAGTTTCCTCCCTGTGATTTCTTTTTATTTCTTTATTTATTTTGAGACGGAGTCTCTTTTTCACCAGGCTGGAGTGCAATGGTACGATCTCAGCTCACTGCAGCCTCCAACTCCCTGGTTCAAGTGATTCTCCTGTCTCAGCTTCCCAAGTAGCTGGGATTACAGGTGTCCACCAGCATGCCCAGCTAATTTTTGTATTTTTACTAGAGATGGGGTTTCACCATGTTGGCCAGGATGATCTCGATCTCGTGACCTTGTGATCCGCCCACCTCAGCTTCCCAAAGTGCTGGGATTACAGGTGTGAGCCACCACACCTGGCCCCTCCCTGTGATTTTAATGGAAAGAACGCTGCACAGGGAGGCAGGACACCTGCACTCAGGGCTTCTCCCTCCCTTCCTGACTGTGCATGTGTGATCCGGGACAAGCCCTTCTGAGTGTCACTTTCATCACATGTGAAATATAAGTGATGGGAGCAGGGAACCTGACCACATTGCTCTGGCTGAGGACACTAAAGCCCCAGTAGCAGTGTAAATGTGTGACCTTGGAGGAATGACACAGGGGCTTCCATGTATCATTGTTGTTTCAGCTTCTGTGGGTTTATCAGATGTCTGTTTGGGATCCTGGGCCCTGAGGGTATGAATGGGACTGGAAAGTAAGATTCAAAAGTGGGGGAATGAACGAGTCCAAAGCATAAACCCTGTAGTGGGCACAGAAGGGAGGGTGGGGAGTGAGTAGAACCACAGACCCCAATCACAGTTACCCACCCACAGGGTTCTAGCCCCAGCCTTGTTCTTATTTTGTGCAAAGGGAACTGGCTCTTGCCCCAGAGCACAGGAGTTCTGTGGGATTTATCCAGTCCCACTCTTCCCCTTCTCTGCCCTGTTTGGAGTGTTGGATGGGTAGTGGGAGTGCCTTTGCACCCTCACCACCCTGCCTACTTTGCTTTTACACATTTTATTGAGCACCTAATAATTCTGTGAGCAACTACCCTCCCCATTACAGACTACCCCTTCTGGGTGGGGGGATATAGGTTCAGAGAACCTCAGATAGTTAGCTCCAATCTTAATGTTCTTTTCAAAGAAAACCTCTGTCATTTCAGCATTGCTTTTTTTTCTTTTTTTCAATAAGAGAAAAGAGGAAAATGAAGTGTTTTTGAGAAAGGTACACATTCTAAGCTCTTACTGTCTAGGTGCTAAATGGCCACAGACGAATTGGTAAAAATGACTATTTCCAGCCATTAGTTTTGTGACTTTTCAGCCACAGATGCATGCTTTATATGTATAAGCAATGATTTTTAAACAAAGAAAATAACTTCTTTACACCAACTGGTTTTCCCATCTTTATGCATCTTGATGCTGTTGGTCAGAACTTTTAGAAAGTCAGCTTATTTTTTATGTGTGGGGAAGGTTTTGAAACTTTTAACAAATTTCAAAACAATGTAATATTTCTTTCAGGGTTTTATATATTTACCATCTAAGTTGATTTTCTCTAATTGTGTTTGCTATCCTCACTTGGCAGTGTAAACATGAATTTTTGAATTTGTTTCCAGCTTCATGTAAAGTCTCCAAAAGTAAATGTGTTGAAAATGTTTCTAAGCACTAATTTCTATGTTGATGATTTTGTGCACCATAGTGTGAATTTATAATTTTACAAATATGTTTTAAGCATTCTGTTTGCTTTCTACATCATTTGGCCTTTAGTAGGTTTTCAATAACTTCGCACTTTTCTGAGCCACATTCTCACACATGCCCTTTGGTTTGTTTTTATCTTGATGCATCTTTGCTGAGACCTTCTTTGTAAAGACATATGAAACTCACAAGAGTATAGAGTGATGGTTAAGGGCGTGGACTTTGGAGTCATAAATATCTGGGTTAGAATCCATTTTCACTATTCACTAACTGAGTCTTCTTGGAAAAGTCGCCTAACCCTGGTTTCTTCATCTAGAAATTGAGGATAATAATCCTTCTTGCACAAGTTGTGAGAACTAAATGAGAGACCATGTTTACCATGCTCTACCGAGTCCCTGCATGAAGTAAATGCTCTTTAATGTTGATAGCTGTCATTAAAGGGGCCTCTTTTATGCTGTTTTGGGCTATTCTGTTAAAAAAAAAAAAAAAAGCTTTAAAGCTTTTAGGCCGGGGATGGTGGCTTACATCTGTAATCCTAGTACTTTGAGAGGCTGAGGTAGGTGGATCACTTGAGGTCAGGAGTTCAAGACCAGCCTGACCAAATGGTGAAACCCCATTTCTACTAAAAATACAAAATTAGCCAGGTGTGATGGTGCATGCCTGTAATCCCAGCTACTTGGAAGGCTGAGACAGGAGAATTGCTTGAACTTAGGAAGCAGAGGTTGCAGTGAGCCAAGATCATGCCACTGCACTCTGGTCTGGGCAACAAGAATGAAACTCCATCTTTAAAAAAAAAGTTTTCAGCATGATGGTACATTGGAATATGAAGTTAAAAAGATGTAAAATACTGGGCTACATCTTGTCTTACTAATTAAGTACTCATGTAGTCAGAGCCATTGTTGTGTCTTTCATCTTGAGATATATCACTTAGATGATGCAGTGATCTTATTTTTACTAATCATTGTTAGGAGTAATTAAACTGTCAAAACCCGTGGCAGGAATAGCTATCAGTGACTGGTTGTTTATGGTCAGACAGATGCTTGCAGTGAAACTGCTTCTTAATCTACCCACGTCTTTCCTTACCCTCACTGTACCCTCCTCACCTGAACTTGTCAAGGACAGTGTCTGTGTTCGTCTTTCTGCCTGGGACCCGGCATGCCTATTACATTGTCCTGCATCCCAGGCAGGGCCCATAAAGCAAGAAGTAAGACAGAATACAAACATAAAGGAAGACTTCAGCTTGCAGCCTCACTCTCTGAGAGGACCAGTCTCAGTTTTAAATATTTATCGAGCTCCCATTTTACTGTAAAATACTGAAGTAGGTACTCTATGCTATATGGGTGATAAACAGACATAAAACCTAAACTCTGATTGGAAAAGTGAGATACAGGACAAGCATGAAAAAGTACAAACATAGAAATACCTACAAATATAATAATAATAATAATAATAGTGTCCATATGTCAGTACATTAAATCTCTAGGTGCCTGATTTACATATTCATAATATGCCATGTAGCTAAATATACAGTGTAGTCAGTAGAAGGCAGAGGGGACTTGATTTTTGAATTTTATTTTGTTTTCTTTAGATGCTGCTTAATTCTATCTAGTTCAGGAAGGGAATTGGACAGAATTCAGGAGAGGAAAAGTGGGTGAAGGAATTTGTGGAGAGAGTTTTAGCACAGCGCCCTGTGGTCACCTCTCCACGAGCATTTATACCTTTCTTTGTATGGACATCACATGAAATTGTTAACTGAGCTGGGGAAATGGGGAGGGAAGGCCTTCATGAGCAGGCAGAGGTGCAGAGCTGATGTCTGTTCCAACATGAACAGCAGCGTCTCCATTCTGTGTCTGCATTGAGACAAAGCAAGAAGGTTTCCTGTGATCGAACGCATGTCCTTGTGTTGCCAGGGACACTACGATCATCAACCACTCACGGAATGGCAGCTACGGAGAGAGCTCACTGGAGGCCCACATCTGGCAGGAGGAGGAGGAGGTGGTGCAGGCCAACAGAAGGTGTCAGGACATGGAATACACGTAAGAGATGGCCACGTGTGGTGCGTGGGGCCCACCAGCCCATGTTTGCACTTACACTCCAGGCCTTCCAGAAAGGATTGCTTCTCTGTCTTGTTCTGAAAGGCTATGAGCATGAGCTCTCCGAAAACTCTCCTCCCACATTGCACCAATGGATCTGGTGCCGGAAGTCTCTGGGGGAAGTTGCATGTCACCTGCAGGTTTTAAGATGGAGGCTGAGTCTGCTGACAGAAGAATTTAGATGTTGGTATTATTTCTTGGTGTCTATCTCTATGACATTATGAGCTGAAAAGGGGAAACATCATATTCCAAAGGTTCAGAGTTTTTGACCCAAAATTTATACATTCCAACCCAAAATAAAGAACATAGTTCGTTAATGCACTCTTCTGATGGGTTACACAAAATTTACAGCAGACTTTTTGACATAATAAAACTAGCCTGGCCCCCTTCACTACCTGAGGGCTTGTGAAGCCTGGGAGCCCTAGGCCTCTTATTTTGCAGATGTGGAAACAGGGCTGAGTAGTTGAGCCATTAATAGATAGGCCCAGTGAGTTACTATCAAAGTTGTGAAAAGAACTCAGTGTTCTTCCAGAAAAATCATCTTTTACCAGACCACCTGTCCATCTTGGTTCTTTTCTTTTAGAAAATAGAGAAATTGACTTTAGTTGAAAACTCACACTGTTTGAGGCTTTAGAATTTTTATGCTTCTCTATCCCCTACCCTACCCCCCACGCTCCACTCCCCCCCCCCACCCCAATGCTAAATCCTCTAAATATGGTCCCCAGCCTACTGGTCCAGGAATGTGGCCACAGTCATTCTAACTGTACCTCCTGAAGTCCTAGTTCCCCAAGGTGCCAGAGAAGGTGTACCCTTTTGATCTATTACAAAAGATCTGTCTTAACAATTTGGAGATGATCAACGTTTGAAGACTCATACTGCACTTTATCCTCTATCCCTAAATTACACTTAAAGTCCTTGGGACAGCCTGAGAGAAGTGTTTCAAGTTTTTCTAACCAAGTGGTTTTTTGTTAAGACTGTTTTGTTTTGTTTTACAGTATTAAAAATCTCCATGCCAAAATCATAGAGAAGGATGCTATGATTAAGGTCTTGCAGCAGCGATCTCGTAAAGATGCCGGGAAGACAGACTCTTCCAGCCTTCGTCCTGCCCGCTCTGTTCCATCCATAGCCGCAGCCACTGGGACACACTCTCGCCAGACCTCTCTTACCAGCAGCCAGCTGGCCGAGGAGAAGAAGGAAGAGAAGACTTGGAAGGGGAGCATAGGTGAGCCCCACACCTCTGTTAGACGAGAATTGGAAAAGCAAGACCAGACAGCTTCCCTGCCACTCATGGGACACAGAAATGTCCCTGAATAGTTCCTGGTCTCAGTTTACTCATTTGTGAAGTGGGGAAGGAAATCAGTCATACTTCAGTTATAGAAATTCACTGAGATATGTGGAAGCATTGTGTAAATTCTGAAGAGTGCACCACTGGAGTAGCTCTTAGCCATGGGTTGACTCAGATCATAATCATCTATTGTTGTTGTAAGTTGAGGTGACCCTTATAACACAAAAGGCTGTCATGGAAAAGCCTAGGGACATCACGCCTCTGAACTTGGCTCTGCTCTAGACCAGATGTATGATGGCTCCACCTCTGCGTCCATGTCTAGAAAGGGAAGACAGTGACCTGCTTTACCCCATGGAGCATGGGAGGGAAGATTGGGATAATGGGGAGAGCACACTGGAAGAAGTGCTCTCTCGCATAAGGCGGTGTTAGAGGGTGGTAAGTTTTTGCTGTATTGTTATTGCCTGGGTGGAATTTTGAGGATCATTCCCTAAGTGTGGTCTTAGCCAGGAGTAGGTTTTCTGGGGGCAGGTGTGCTTGTTGCCTGGCTGGGCTAGCAGAGCTGGAGGGGAAGCAGGCAGCATGCCCACACACAGGTCCTTCCCACCCTTCCCCTGCACTCTGGCCTCTCCAGGGGTCTGGCCCTTCTTTGATGCATTTCCCTGGGTCAGCTTGTGTTTGTGTTTCTCTGTGAAGCTGAGAGCCAATTGTCCTCAGCATAAGACCCCATAGGAGACTGGCTGCTCTGGGCCAGAGGGGATAAAAGCCTCCATATGAACGCAACAGAGTTGGGGGGATCAAAGGCTCCCAGCCAGAATCTCTGTTTGAAGTCCCTCCACTGGTGGCTTCAACAGCACCTGCCCTCAAAGGAAATGCATTTCGAAAATGATGTATGTGGACAGCAGCTGAGATCATCAAAGACTGTCCCAAGGACATTTAGCTCCCAGCCCAGTGAGAGAGCTGGGAGACAGGCCTGGTTAAGGAGTTTGAAATTTGCTCAGCTGTGGTAGAAACCTCCCTGGGAGTTGCCTGTTTGTGACATGCAGCCAGGCAGGCATCTCTGGTGTCTATGCCTGTATCCCCAAGGACCTGGCATGTCTAAACCAGGCCTAGGAGCCGGAGGACTTGTCTGAAGGAAGAGCTGCTGTGTTCCCTGCACTGATATTCCTCCTCATTGTTGTCATTGATGTCCACATGTCACAAACACACGGAGGGACTCGCTGAGGGGATGAGGCAGGTTCATGGGTGACTGCAGTTCCCCTCATGTTGTCACCATTGCTTACCCGATGGGCTCTGGAAGGAGGTGGAGGTGACAATGTATATCTTCCTGATTGTCCACGGGCTCTCCCAGGAGCTATGGCTGGCTAGTGACTTATTCAACCTGTCATCCCCTGCAAGGATATCCTGCAGACTCTGGAGTTTCCAGAGGCTGGGCGATGAAGTGGAAAGAGCATAGGTTGGACTCCAAAGTCAGACACAGCTGAGTTTGAATCTCATTTCTGCTGCTTCTCAGCTGTGAGATGTTAGTTTTTCTGAGCTTCTGTTTCCTTCTCTGTAAGACAGATGATAAGGCCTGCCTCACAGGAATGCTGTACAGTATGAAGTGAGATGATTTGGGAAGCACAGACGAAGGCCTCTGCTGCTCACCGTGGTCTGTGGGCCAGTGGCACCAGTACCATTGGGGAGCTCCTTAGAAATCCAGAATCCCAGGCCTTGGATGCTGGATCAGGTCTTCCTTTTAACAGTATAGCTAAGTCATTGATATCCACATTGCATTTTGAAAAGCACTGCCTCTGACAAACTGAACTGCCCTGAGTTATGAATGGGCACTTAAAACAGCCCTGGCAAAGGTACTTTATGAATTGTTGTCTATCTAACAAGATAAGAAAATAAATACTTGATTGTGCTTACCACAGTATCTGTAGGCTAGCATTCTAGGGTGCTGGCACTTTCTTGCATATGTGCTGTATTTAAAAATAAAAAGTTATCCTCCTGCCCAGCTTTCCAGGAAGGCTCTGAGGAAAATGGACACCTCTGCACACCACGCTTCCCTTTTCCATAGCCAGCATGTCCTCTTCCCCACCCCAGCCTCACTACTCTTGGGGAAGGGAGAGGATTAAGTGGCCTTTCCTAAGAGCCCGACTGGCTTTCTGCTTCTTGGAGGCTACAGTTCCACTGCAGAAACATGCAGGTAGCATGTTTATCTTTGACCCCAGGCCCGTGGGAGACCATCCATCCACTACAAGGAGTGGGGTGGAATTGTGAACTATTCAGAAGAGCAGCAGCCAATGGGAATGTGTCTAGGACCAGGGAAGCCTTGTAGTTTTCCTTAAGCACATGGCCATGTTTCAGGCCAGCCTGCTGGGCCACTCTGGGGACAGCAAGCATGGTCTCTAGAAAGCCTTGCAGGAACCTCCCCACCCCTCCTGCTCTGGCAATTGGCACTTCTCTGTTCTTCCATACCACCCTGCGAATAATTGTATCCTACAGTTTATGTATTAAATTATAATCCATTTACTTGACAACTACTTCTTCACTCAAAAAAAAAGAAACTTAACGGTTTTTTTAGGAAGGGAACTAGGTCTTTCATTTTTTATTCACTCAATATTTGTCATTTTATCAGGCTTATAATAAGTGTTTATTAAAAGCTTGGGGAATGAATCAATGAATGAATGAAGCAATCATGAGTCAACAAGGAACAGATCTCTAAGACTAGTTTTTGTTTCTTTCAAAAAATGAAAAACAAGAATAAAAAAAAGAACAACGTTGAAAAATCTGTTCTCTGCCCTTAGGATTGCTGCTGGGGAAGGAGCACTATGAACATGCCTCTGCCCCGCTGCCGCCACCCCCGCCCACCTCAGCACTGTCCCCTACAGCCTCCACCACAGCAGCCAGCAGTGCGCACGCCAAGACGGGCAGCAAGGACAGCAGCACACAGACCGACAAGAGTGCTGAGCTCTTCTGGCCCAACATGGCTTCCCTCCCCAGCCGCGGCCGGCTGAGCACGACCCCTGCTCACAGCCCTGTCCTGAAACACCCAGTGGCCAAAGGGACTGCAGAGAAACTGGGTAAGTGGGCTGTCCCACCTCGATATCCCTGAAAACCGGAGAACTGTCTGGCCTAACAGAGTCTTTTGTTGAGCTAGAGAGGGAGCAGGAGCACCCATCAGCTCTTACTCTTTGGGGATGTTTATGAGTGTGGCTATCCTAATGCACTTAGGCTATATGTGGCCTTTCTTATTATGGGAATAAAACGCATATAGACACATCTAGTTTATTACTATTGGAAATGAGTGCACAGCTCGAGACTACCCTGGCAATGCATGCTTTTTAACTAACCCTTCCTCAGGAGTGACAACAGATTCTGAGGGATGATAGGGACTGAACGCCCTCCAGTATGTTTGGGAGCCAGAATTAGGCACCAGATACATCAAAAGCACAAGTTCACTGTTGCCTTCGGGGCGCTGACTTGCCCAGGCATTCTGGCCTCAGTGGAGGACGTCCCAATGGAAGGAGAAAATAGATTGAACTGCAGAGTCTGTTAACTTGTGACACAGCACTTGGGCCAGGATGAATGAGCTGTTTAAAATATTTAAGAGAGGACAGCTTGGGAGAGGTGAGCCTTGCAGTGAGCCCTGAAGTCTCCTGGGTAAGAATAGACCTGGCTTTGCACTAATCATGGTCATGGGGACCTCCCTTTTTGGGAATTCTTTTGAGGAGGTACAGGCTATGTGGGGCCTAAGTTAACTGTTTCCTCCAAGGGGGTTGTTCATTTTCACCTTTCAAAGTAGACAAGTAAATACAATGTTGCCACTTTTTAAAGATGTAATTCTTTTCTGAGTAAGCCAGAGAACACCTAAAAAGTGCCTGGCTCAGAGTATGCACCTGATGGTTTTGAGTAGAGGGTGTGAGGGGCTCTTGCTCAGAGTCCCACTGTCATCCTCACCCTCCGAATCCTTTCCCATAACCATCTTTGTTTGTATTTGTGTCTGAATCCTGGCCCAGTCATTCTGCATGTTCCCGCCGTGGGCTGGATCATCTCACATTCACTGTGGTGAGAATCCTAGGTGTGCAGTGGTATTGGATGTGGGTCCATTTTAGAGAGCTTGGAAAGCCTGTGCTCCTCCTGTGGAATGGGCAGTTGATGTTTCCCCTCTATTTGGCAGAGAACTCTCCTGGCCACGGGAAGTCGCCTGACCACAGAGGCCGGGTCAGCAGCTTGCTGCACAAGCCCGAGTTCCCCGACGGAGAGATGATGGAAGTCCTCATCTAACTGCCATCCCTATGGAATTTCAGAACGGAACATTGACAAACAAGGAAAGTGGCAGAGAAAGAAGAAAGATCTAGAAGGTTGTAGATGGGAAATCAGGAATGATTTCAACTGATAAAGATTTCAGACTCATAAGAACACATTTTATAAATGTTAAACACAAAAACAGGAGACCTACGTGACTGAAGATAGAAGAGAACGCAATGGATTTTATTGGACATGGTGGAAGAGAGAAGAGGCATGTAGGTTTGCAAACAAAGTTAAGAAATAGGAAATGGAATTTTTCATTGTACACAAAATATATCTCTTGGGGAGGGCCTGTGTACCCCTATTCTCTGATTATAAACAGATAAACCCAAATGTGGATCCTCCTTGGAATACCCCCATTCTCCTTGCCTCTTAGCGTGTTTGGTTTAAGAAGAGCCTCTGAGAAATTTTGAGGGCCTGTCTTGGCATAATGCAGTGTCACCTGTGCCAACCATGGAGTGTCCCATGTGTGTGAGTGTGGCAATGAGAAGAAGCGTGGAGGGCGAGGGGGATTTGAAAGGTGATCTTCACCTAATTACCTGTTTGGTTTGGATTTTCAAGAGATTATTGGGCTTCTTAGCTTTTCTGAATTCTGCAGTATTTTCTAAATAGGATGGATTATGGTCTCAGTCCTCATCCATCCTGACTTCTGAGTTCAGCTCTGTCTCTGCTTTACGGCCTTTAATTTTATTTTTTGTTGTTCCTTTATTTTTTTTTCTTTTTAATAAGACATAGCAGAATTCCTTAGGTATGGGATTTGTGAAAGCAGTACCTGTCATCATTCCTGCTGTGTTTGATAGTGACCAGCAGGACAAAGCCACGTGCCAACTTCTTGGCTGCTTCACCTTTGTGCAGCTCGATTGCAGCTTTGAACCTCATTCAGACTGTGAACTAAGCAAGCTTTGAGGAGGCAGGAGATTCTGTGGGTCCCTGTGACATCTTGCATTAAGATCATGGCACTTGCTTTTTTGTCTCTCACATCGGCTCTCTTGCAAGGAGCGTGGCATTTCCAAACTCCATTGCTCTGTTGGAGAAGACTTAGGACAGCACTCCAGGAAACAGATGACAATTTACAATTGTCTCAGTGGTTTCCAGAATCTCACCAGGCTCCCGTATACCTTCCTGTATTGCGGCTCATGAGTGTATTCACACTCTTTCCTCCCCCATGCACAACTCTGCTTGCTCTCGATCAGCAGCCAGACCTCTGTGGCACCAGGTTGTCTCTGTTGTGAACTTCTTTGGTAACCTACCAGGCCAGAGTCTATACAGTGTGGTTAGGTTTTTCAGGATTTCAGTTTTCAGGCAGTTTATTCCAAGTGAGACAGAAGTGCCATGAAAACAGCCAGGAGTGTGTTAGGTGGTGGGTCCTATACCTCTGCTGTGACATTGCATGTTCAACTCTTCAGACAGTGGCTTCCTTTACAAATCTAGGAGGTGCTGGATCAGAAAATAGGAGAAACTCATCAGGCCATCAGAGAGATGCTCCGACAGGGTCCTGATGTTGCTGTCCCTCCAGGTCATCTTGGATCAGTGTTTTCCCAGTTCCCTTTCCTCATGCTTGCTTCAAGGAAGAAAAAAAGGGGGTACCTTTTCCAAGTACCTTCTAAATGAAACACTCAAGACAGTGCTACTCAGGGAACTTTGCTTGGGTAGCTTATTTCAGGACTGGTCCTGGGTGTGTAACCTTAGTGAAGTTATAGCCTCCCCAAATTCAGGTGATAGAAGGAAGACAAGAGGTATAGACTGGAGAGGGGAGGGAAGAAATCAGTGGCTTTGGCCAGCCTCTGTGCCACCCAGTATGACAGAGGAGTGGGAACCAGCCCTCTGGAGCTCTGCTTTGCCATAGGCACTGCACGTTGTGCCACCTGCTCATCACCTCCTCTAGTCTCACATTGAGCATCGGAGTACACATTGTGCAGACGGGGGAAACTGAGGAGCTCTGAGAGGCTGAGCATGGAGCTCACACCATGCCCTAAGGTGTGGGAAGAGGGCACAGGAAGCCTCATCTACGGGGGAAAGGGTTGAGGATGGACATGGGTGGGGAGAGGGCAGAGAGATCCCATCCTAATCTCTGTTCTCACCACGTTTCATAGGAGATGAGGTTAGGACGTGGCAGCTAACTCTCTTAAGGACATTCTGACCCCAGGTTATGTTGGGGATGGACCAACATAAACTGGGGTCAGAATGTCCTTTGCTCTGGGCCACCCCAAGCTTGGGCTGCCTCCCTTACACATAGGTTAGAGACCCAGCCGTTTCTCCCAAAGCCTGGTCTTCTGCCCCAGACACCTCATTGCCCCAATCAGGTATAAGATTCACTTACTCTTCGAGGTCCCGCTGAACTGCCAAAGTGTTTTAATTGTCAGAATACAAACGAGCACACCACCATGTTTCAGGGTTTCGAGTGTGTTGTACTGTGGACTTTGACAATATTTTTTTTTCTCTTAACCTACCAAGACTCTTCCTTAAGAACGAGATTTATATCTTTAAAATGCATTCTTCTATGGGAAATATCCTGCCAAGCCAGGGCACTAAATATTTTCATCTTCAGATCTTTCCTGAAGTCCGGCCATATACTGAGCACCTGTTCTGAGTTCTGGGCAGCTAAAAGTATCTTATACAGATTTTCAGAAAAAATAATGCTAGCTATATTTTCTAGTACCAACTGTATGCCAACAGTATAGTAAGTACCTTTTAATTAATCCTCAACCCACCTGGAGTACAGGGCGTGAACTTCTTATTCTGATTCCACTGATGAAGAAATGGGCTCAGAAAGGTTAAGTACCTTCCTGAAATCTCACAGCCAGGAGAAGCTAGGATGATTTAAAACAAAGTTTGGAGAGGAGCTGGGCTGTGCAGCCCCTAACATGTGGCACTGCATCTTGGCAGTCTCTATCTCCGTCTCTGATGTGTGTGCACATGTGTGCCTACACACACACGCACACACACACATACACACACAGCTATCACACATCTCAGAGCCTAAGAAACAGGAGTAAGCCCAGAACTCGTAGAATTACCTGTAAATGCCAGGCACAGATGGAAATTATTGTGTTCCACCAAAAACACAGCTGCAAACTATACTTACAAAATACTTCTGCACTTCCCAGAGACCTGGACTTCAAACTCGCCCAGTGGCGCCTGATTATAGAACTTGAGCGTCCTGTCTCAGGGTGAAGGGGAGAGGCTCTGGCTTCATGAGAAGGTATGCCAGCGTTGTTCTGCTTCACCCTAGACTGTGTTGTCTGTCAGTTTCTGTGTGCTGCCAGGATATTATATGGAATTTGAGAAGTTGGAGTCAGGTCTCTGACGCTACGGTTTCAATAAGTAAGTGATTCTGTGCATAAGAACTGTTACTGTCTGCAGGTCCCTGTAGCTAAGCTGCCAGGAAAAACACATTATTTTCCAAAACTTTCAGAGCATGTGCAGAACACTTTCTTAGCATTTTCTTCTCTCAGCATTTTCTCTGCTTCCCAGAAGCTGGCAGCCAGTGGTAATGTGAAGTTCAGCATATTCTAGCCATGCACGCAGGGCAGGGCTGTCTTGGCCCCCCTCAGCTTTGGTTGGGAGAGCAGGCAGTGGTGAAGCCCTTCTGAGTGAAGTCTTCTGGAGTTGCTCTTTGGAACTCATGTATGAGTTTGACTCCACAAGGCTTGGCATGGATACCGAAACAGTTGCACCAAATTAGTTCTGAATGTGGAACAGAGAATTCAGTGCGTCTGTTACTCAGGAAGGAGGTGCTCAGAATGTCCCGTGCAGAGCAGCCAGTCATTACTCCTGTTTGTTCTCACCTGGGCGTGCATGCTTATGCTGCAGTGGCTGTAGCACCTTCATGCCAGGTGCTGATAGAGTGGGAAATTCTTCTTCCCCACTGGCCTGAGTCCCAGAGACTTAGGGAATCAGGTTTCAGGTGGGGCTGTGGACCTAGAAAGCAGTGGATAATAGATTGGGGCATTAAAAGCTTTTGAGGCAGGGGCTCATGCTTAGATTGCAGGGAGTTATGCTGAGCAAATAGATGTGTTTTTCCAAACCAGAGTATTGCCCCGTGTCCGCACTGGAGTGAAGCGGACATGCTTCTCTGTGTTCTCTGAACGATCTTGCACTCCTCTTAAGCAAAGGAGTACCATGGCCGTAGTCAGTGAGATCCCTCAAATGTTCTTAAATGAGTAAGTCTTTAGCCACAGAGTATCCAGCCTACTACTGACTTCTCCACATCCTAAAACCTGAGGCAGCCATGGTACATGCTTTATAAATGTTTCTTTTCTTTTTTGTTGTTGTTTAAGTAATTAAAGTGTTTAAAATGTCTTTTAGATGTGACGATTATTTAATGGGTTTGCCTCTGACGTGTGGCTTCATGGGAGATAGGCAAAGTAATTAAGAAGTTACCAGCAATTGGTCAGCTAGGGGAATGCAAAAGTTAGCATTTCAGGAAGTGAATTTCTCCTGGAACAAACCAAGCAATTTTTCTCTTTCTTTTAAGTAATATACCCTTTTCTCACTTAGTAATTTAATGGTATTTAAAGACATGTGTATAAGTGAGTGTATACATATGAGGTATGACTATGGGGTTGTTTGTGGGAATTTCTTTTCTTAACATACAGAAGATCAAAGTGTTTCATCTCACCCCACCCTCCTTCAACAGTGTCTTTTGGGAGACTATGTGCTGATGGGCTATAGTGCTGCCAACTAAAAATATCCTGGGAACTCCTCTATCAGAATGGCCTTCGGGGCTTGGCACGTTCCTTTGGTTTCCCCTTAGAGATGAGAAATCTTCCTCCTTTGAGGATGGATTTAAGTTCTGGAAATAATCTCAAGTACTTTATAGCATAGTTAGACGAATAAAGATGGCAATTAAGGTAAGTCAGACCATTTTTGTTTCTTTAAAAATCCCTAACACATTTCTTGGAATGAGTCTCTGAACTCAGAGCCTCTCAAATTGTCCACTTCAAGGGAGGACTGTCCTCATTAGCACACAGCCTTTTGAAAACTGATTGTCTTGCCATGCCTCCTATGTGTTCACATCTCTGCATACACTACAGACATAAGTGCATATTCATTAATATAAACGTCTGGTAGGTATTCTCTAAAACCATGTTTACTTTAGTGCATGTTATTGTCATGTTATGATGTGACTGGGGTGTTTGTCATGAAACTTTGCTTCTTCACAGAATTAGAATACTGCTCTCTCTATATTGAAGTACATATGCAGCATTTTCTTGTATCAGCTCCCAAAGCCTGGATGCCCAGTGTTGTGTTTACATGTGATTGTGCCTAGGAGTCTGTTCACGTAAAGACACCTGTAAGTATTTATTACAAAACAAAATGTAAGCAAATATATCCACATTGGTTTTAATTGAATCAAAGTGTTTTTTTTTTCCTTTTGAGGAGGAACAGAGAGCCTCCTCCTCCATGAGCACTTACAGAATTGTGTAAAATTCTGTGCACCAAGGGCAAGTGTGGGCGTCTGATTTCAGCCCTCCTGCTGCCACTGCCCTCCCACCTGCTCTGTGTGTGTGCATCGCTGTGCTTGGTGGCAGTGTGCCGTGCTCATGCCAGGCTCTTCCCAGCAGACTCTGGTATCTGGCTGTAATGTCTGGCATCTTTGTATTGCCATTCTGTGTTGAGGGGTGGTGTACATGGCTGTACAGCCAGATGGGTCTGTGTACCAGTGTGGGGAGTCGAAGAACACTGCCAGTCCCCCACAGCAAATATTGATGCTGTTGGTCAGCCAAAGATTTTCCTCTTCTTTGCTGCTTAAACTTGTGCCTTAATATTGTACATAATAAATGGATAAAATGGCTTTTCCCTCTCACTTGCTCTTTTCTTCCTTAAAGAACTTATGAACTGGTGCTCAAAAAATGTTTCATTTTACTCCACTTACTGTTTTGCTTCAGAGGCCCTCAGCTCCCACCTTGTGGGCCTCACGCTGACACCAACACACAGCTCTTGACTCTGAGGAGGAAATGAATCATCCAGACCACTGCAGCTTGCAGCCCGCCCACTCCTGGCTCCTCCAGACAAATAAGGAGAAAGGAAACGCAGGGAGACTGTGGGCCCTAGTGTCCACTTTGATCACATGTGAGTGATCACATACATGTGAGTGTCCACTTTTGGGGGTTCCTCAATTCAGAGCCTGCAAATGATCACTGTAAACTAGCTATCTCAGGAATTCACCCAGGCAGCCTGGAGTCAGCCATGCCCCTGAATCTAAGGATGGAAATGGGAGATGGGAGCTGTTTTGTTAGCATCTTGGGGCACAGGAGAAAAAAGTGGGGCTCTGGTGGAAAGGAGTCACATGGTAAATGGGTGAAATCCAAGCCAGGAGCCTCGGGGACTGACGCAGAACAGAGTAAGACTCATGAGAATCTCTATGTGAAGGCCCCTCCCCTGGGATCACTGTATTTAAGAGAGGGTGGTGCCTGCTGTTTATTCTCTGATGATGCCCTTTCAGCAGAAGCGTCTCTCCTTCTTACCCACCCCCAATCCTAGCATAGGAAAAGCTTCCTAGATGTGAGCTCTGGGAGAGTGTGAGATGCATCTCTAGCCCCCCAGTAATCATTGATGTGATTTATATGCATTATCTTCTTTAATCACAACCTCGTCATCATCCCCACTTTAAACCCCAGGAGACTGAAACTCAAACAACCTTGGACAAATAATGTGCAAAAGATGGCAGGTCTACCTGATGCAGAGACCAGGCACTGGCATGTGAGAGGTGGGTGGGTGCTGGGAGGCAGGACAGCTCATGCTCCTGTCTGCCTGGCTTCTTGTCTGTCCTGCTTCCACCCTGAAGAATCCTCTGCAGGGAGTGCTATCTGTGCCTGCGTGCAAATATGACTCAATTCCTGTAAAATGAACCCTTGTAGCTCCACAGTCTCCACCTGTCAGGATGACTTGGGGAAGACAGCTGGAGGACTGCATTTGTGTTTAGGGTTTGGATGACCCTTCCAAGTTGTCACCTCCCCATGCTGATCCCACACATGTACATCATGCAAGGCACCCCTGAGCTCTGACCTTTCTCTTGGCCCCTTGTACACCCCAGGAGAGAAGTCCTGAATCCCAGCAGTTCTGTGTAGTCATTCCAAGTGGTACACGTCTGTGCCCTGAAGGAACACTGGCCTCCATTCTGACATCTGGGCTGGGGCCTCAGGAACCAAGAGATAGCAATGCTTTTTAAGTTGCCCAGGTTCATCGTGATAAGGAGTTAGGTCACAAATGGAAAATAAATCAGAAGCGATGAAATTCCTTTCTTAAAGTTCTGTGTTGTCAAAATAAGCTTTCTGTCATTGAAGAATGTCATTATGGTTTACTGTTTCTGTTGCCTTTTTATCAAGCACAACAGTATGTCTTTGATGTGCTTCTTTTATCTGCCTGTTTCTGGCAGGCAGACATCTAAGACCATTCCAGCTGAGCCAGGACTTCTTCTCTTGATGAATCTGTCATCCTCAAAGTTCCTCTTTTTGGAATATTGGGAGATATATAGGTGATTTTTTAAATTGAACCTGGAGTTTATGGGAACCTGGAAAGCCCTCTGTATCTAATGTGGAGTTCCATCAAAGGGTGACTCTCTCCAAGTTTTTGGAGACTCATCATGTGTATACAGATAATATAAGGATCATAGACTACATTGTCAAGTGCTTCAGAGTATAGTAATATTAATTGTAGTCTTATTGTTAGAAACTAACAGTGCCTAACTTTGTGTCCTGATGGTTTTTGCCTCTCTAAATATGCAAGGGAGGCAGGATCTAAGTTTTATTGAGTTGGCTTTGGAATAATATTTCATTGTAAGAACGCCAGAGGTAGGTATTATGGGACATTATTACCCCTGCACGTCAAATGAGGAAACAGACTCAAGAGAAGTGAAGTGTGCACTTGGCTCTGCAGTAGAAGCCAGGCCTGCTCATTTCTAAAGCCTCCACTCTCTCTCTGCACTGAATTGTTGCCTTTGACTTTAGTTGGTTTTTTTGTTTGTCTGCTTGTGTTTGTTTATTTAATCATTCTAAAGAGAATTGGAAAGCAGATGGCTAACTGAAAAAACGTCACTGAGGCTCTTTTTGGAAATGTGACTTTTTTTTTCAGCCAAAGGCTTATACAGACAGGCTGGATCAGTGGCTCTGGTCTGTGAGATGTATACTTCATTTTTACCTGGTAGACTTTGTTTATTAACACTCACCTGGTTGGCAGCATGGTGGAAAGGGACCAACAGGCAGAAACTGTGTCAGGTCCGCACTGGGGCTGGGGGCCGGCTCTTGGTTTTCCTCAGGTACATGTGAAGCTACAGAACTTGTGGTCCAGGAATGCTGAGTATAAAATGGAAATGTCTGGTCATCTAATGAAGTCCTTGATTGTACCTGACAGGCATCTGTGCCTGGTTTTCTGATCACCTGAACCTTGGTGCCTTCCCTTCCATATTCACAGTTCTGCTTCTGCTCCATCTACTCAGTCATCTCTGCTAGGGGCCCCAGTCACCTCGGGCCCCTCCCCTACTCTCTCATTTAGCTAGCTGGTTACCTGTTCCTGCCCACTCCACCCTCCCATGTTGCTTCTGTACTTTCATTTTTTCTATCCCCATGGCCTTAGTTCAAGACTTCATGTCTCACATGGACAATTACAGTAGCCTTCTCTCTACCATCTCATCCTACTCTATCCAGAGAAACAAGAGTAATAATGACATTTATTCATTGTTATCATGCACCCAACCTCCTGTGAGCCTTTCCTATATTAGCACTTCGAATTCTTACAATCACTATTAGTATAGGTCCATTGTACTGATGGAGAAACTAAGAAGCAGGGAAGTTAAGCCTCTTGCCCAAAGTCCTAGAGCTTGTGAGTGGCAGGGCTGGGATTCAAGCCCAGATCGATTGGCTCTAGAGCCTCCAGACCACACTGTTCTTCCCCAGCCTCAGTTTCTAGAGGCATGTCTGATGATGTCATTCTTTTAAGGGAAATTGCCACAACATTATTAGCTTCCTGTGGCCTTCAGGATAAAGCTGTGGCATTTATGCCCTGCACAGTCTGACCCCAGTCCACTTCCCTTTCTGCCCCTACCTTCAAGTCACTCTAGGAACCACACTGTGCCCATAATCTGCTTTGTGTGTTTCCATTTCTGTACCTGTCCATGGGGTCCCTGAGATTGGTATACCCTCTTGTCTATCTGTCCAAATCTAACTCATTCTTCAAGGTGAGGTTCAAATGTCACTTTTCTCAGGAAGGTATTTCAGGTCACCAGGGTCAAAATTAATTGCTCTTCTTCCATTATTAGCTGAGTCACCTGAAGAAAGTTGTTGAATTTCTGCAAACCTCTTCTTTGCAAGATGTCATGCAGCAGGTTCCCTGTCTGTTTTCTTCATTAATGTGAGTCAGGCACCTAATGCAGTTCCTGGCACACCACAGGTGCTTGAGTGTTGACTGAATGAGTCAACCCCAAGGATTTAATAAGAAGGGTTGTAATGTGTCTAAAATGACAGTGCCGTGCATCACACCATCCATCCAGCCCTTGCCCCAGGCTCCTATTACAGTGAACTATATACACAAGTGTCTGTCAGCTCATCTCTCTGGGGTAGGAACCTTGACTTGTATCCAGAGTAGATGCTCATTAAAAGTTGAACTGGCTGAATTCTCCCAAGCTTCTTACTGCATATGTTCAGTGACTATTGTCAAGGAAACTGAAAGTAGAGGTCCTCGAGTAAAAAATTATTGTGCAAGTAATGCATATTTGTTTTTAAAACAATCAAATGATAGAGGAGAATACAAAGTAGAAGCTACTACCTCCTCTAAATTGCTGCATGTAGCCATTAATTCTGTTAAGTTTGGAGAATTTCCTTCTAGGCTTCTCTACAGATATGAAAAACCCAGTAGGTAGATATGGATGAATGACCATGCTACTCATACAACGTGCTTTTTTCATTCAACAATAGGTCATAGGCAGGGTTCCCAAGCAGCATGTGTAGACTCCTCTCATTGTGCTTTATGGTGGTATGTGTTCTTTTGTGTGGAGGAAAGGGAGCTTACTGAAACTTGAGGGTGCTCCTGCACCACCACCCAGCTCCCCACAGCATTTCCCCAGCAATGAAGGGAGAGCTAAGAGCATGGGGAAGCTGGGGGAGATGTTTTGTTTCTGTCCTAAGAAACTAGCCAAAACTTGTAATATATATAAGTCAGGTCTGGCCAAATGCTGGCCGTAAGTTCCTCCAGTGCATCAAAACATTTCCATTTGCCTGTCCAGGCACTAAAAAAATTGATGATTGTCATGATGACATTGGGATCCCAAGGGCTAAACAACACCATGGCCCCAATTGATGGCGCAGCCCAGTCTGGCCAGGAATGCTCTGTTCCCATCCAGAAACCCTGTGTCAGCTCTCTGAGGGGCTAATTTTTCATGCAGTGCCCTACCCTTTGGCCTAGAGAACACATTTTCCTGGCATAATTCAACTCAGCCCTACTCCAATTTGACTTTGTTCAGGGAGTTGATGACATTGATTCTTCCCTTGTCCCTGGCACTTTCATTCTGCAGAGCATCTATCAGATTTTTACAAATATTTAGCTTTAGGAATAGCCTGTAAAAAGAAGCCCAGTTTATGAGTCACTCATCAGGTTATTACTGAAAATTTATTATGTGCCCAGCACACTTGAGATCTTGGGGGAAAGCCAGATGATGCAGAGTGCTGTGGTGATCCTGCCCTGAAGGTAGAGGAGGGGCAGGGAACTGGACTGACTTTCTACTGTACGCCAAGCATTTTATGTCAAACGTGGCATTTGGTCCTCACAACAGCAAGAACAGTGAGATTCAGAGAGGCTAAGCAGATTACCAAGGTCTACACTTACCCAAGTAAGCAGCAGGGTGGCATTTCAGCCCAGGATTGGATGACGCTAAAAGTCAGGACGTTTCCATAGCATCGTGCAACCTCCATGTTCGAGTCTAATTGAGGTCACAAGTATGATAGACAATTTGCTCTTTGTCCTTAATGGAGGATGTATACCAGGATCCCTGGACATATCTACCAAGCCCCCATCACGCTCGCCATTTGGAGAGAAGTTGGCTGATGGTACCCTGCCAGGTACTGCAGTCCCCAGCTCTGAGACAGCACTGTGGACAACCTGCCTGCAGGTAGAGCAGACAGAGGCCCTACCAAAGTATGCATGGGGGAAGTCTCACACTGGGTAAATTTAGAGAACCCAGACTGAACCTTTTCCCCACTTCAATCTCTGAGAGTTCCATTGCCACCAGCAGGGGCCATCCACTGTCTTGTCCAAGCCTTTCCAGAAGAGCCACTGAGAGGGGCTCCCCAAAAGAGCCAGTGGTGTCTCCTGCCCTCCTCTCTTGCCAGTCTATGTAATATCTCAATCTAATTTTACCTGGAAGAGGGTTAGTTGGAGGTGGTAACCATACTTCATACCTTAAAAAAGAAATTTTGGTGTCAATACTTTATACCTTGATTAATAACAAATCTTTTGTTGCATCACTGCTCCTCATCTCCACTAAATTCACAGCCTGGGGCTTCGGTACGTGGTACAACTTGCCAGGCATGTACAACTAATGTCGGACAACAGTCATAAGTAATGAGCAGAAACTTCAAAGGAAGCCATTTTAAGTCTTCCGTGCCTCTCGGTCAAGACCATCCCAGTGTTCTGGAGGGGAAGTTGAAAGCCCACTGCATTAGGGCTTCTGTTACAAGCAAACAAAAATTACACTCCTGTTTCATGTTTTCCATAGGGTAACTCTGGGCGTTCAATGAGTGGCCAACGAATGTGAAATCTTTACTTAGTAACATCTCCAGCCTGTGCATAATGCCTTTCTTCTAAAGAGCACAGGTATGTGTTTTATGCTATTCACACTGCCGGGAGAAACAGCTAGGGATGGCCGTCATGACTCCTTTTAACATAACTGAGAGAAAGGCGAACAGAGAGCTTGGGTGCTTTCCGAAGGTCATGGTGAAAGGCCAGCAGAGCCAATTAGAAGTGGCCTTCTTGTGGCCCCGTTGGTGCTTTCTGGGCAAAATGAGCCATCTATGCTGAAGTTTTGTGGGCATTGGGTCTTTTCTGAGCCCTGTACCTTACCCTGGCTGTGGATCAGTAAACTGAGAAGTTATGGGCTTGGCTGGATTGGCCAAGAAGTCACCTCAGAAGAGCTTCATGTTCTTACTTGTATGTCTAATGAACCAACTGATTCCACAAAGCCATTGTTCAAGGCTGAGGAGCTGGGATTTCCCCCAGTGGCAGACCCAGGAGGGATGGGCCCAGTATTGTGAGATCACAGCAGAAAATGCTTCGGGATTCTTTGACAACCTTGAAACCCTTGACTTTACATCAGGGCTGAGATCTGAATGGCCATGGCAGCAAGGTGGCAGATGAAAATAGAGGGGATCTTTCCCAGGGATAACAGAATTGATGGCAAATGCAGTTCCTTTGCTTTTGAGATACAGGGTTGGAGAGACGCTACCTGTCACAGTCTGATCAATCCAGGTTACTTGGGACCACAAGTAGCACCTAGTTCCATAGGAATCTCAACATTTGAAAAATGTACAAGGCATCACAAATAATTCATCATGTAAATAATTCATGCGAGAAACACTTAAAAGTAATATACACAGAGACACACACATTAGTTTAACATTCTCATTGTGTTAATTGAAGGGTGCAAAGATGAATAAGATGCTGTGCCTGACCCCCCAGGAACTCACAGTCTAAGGAAAAAGGCAAGAAAGGTCCACAATATGATGTTTAGTGTCAAACTCATGAGATGTACAGATTGTTCTGTTGGTTTAAAGGAGTGGGGAAATAGAAAAACAGGTGACATTTGGGTTGAACTTGGAAGAATGAGAAGGGAAATGGGGCTGAGGCTGGAGGGCAGAGGGAACAACATGCACAGATGCATCTATTTTGCTTATAACTGCTATTTGAGCAGGGTTTGATGGAGTTAGTTCATCTCTTCTGGGCCCCACTGTGGTGGCTCAAAGACCAGTGGCTAGAACACTGGGGGGTCCTGGGGCATCTCCATTCATTGTGGTCTCTTCTCAGGGTCCCTCTGGCATAGTCCAGGGAAGCCAGACTTGCTGCATGATAGCTCAGGGTGTCAAAGGGGCATGTTGAGAGAGGACACAAGACAGGATCTTTCTCCTTTCATGACCTAGCCTCAGAAATCACTCAGCCCCACTTCTGCCACATCTACTGCCAAGGTAGTTACAGAGGCCCATCTGGGTTTGAGAGGTGAGGGTTGGGGGATAAACTTCATCTCCTTACATGAAAATGGCAAGGTTTCAGAAAAGCACACAGGACCAGAAACACTGCTGTGCCCACTTTGGAAAACAAAGTCTGCTACACTGGTATCAACTGTGGGCCAGATGCAGCATCAGAAGTTTTACATCCATTTTCTCATTTTACTCTCCCCTCTACCTGTGAAGCCGGCGTCATTCTCCTTATCTTATCTGTCAGGAAGTTGAGGCTTGCAGATGGGAAGAGGCCTGCCTAAAGTCACACAGCCAAAAAGTGGAGAAGCGGGCACCAAGTACAAGCCTGAAGGCCCCAAAGCCTCCTTCCCTCTGACTGCTGCTGCCTCAGCCTTAGGAAGGAAAGCATGGAAACAGACTGTCGCGGAATGTTGCTACTGCTAAATAGGGAAGAGGATTTATGAGCTGTACAGGAGGCTGAATCAACAGATCTTGCTGACCAATTGAATTCATACCGTATCTGCATCAGATATGCCATAGGGCAGATTTTTTTCCGTGGTAGCCATTGTAAAGCACTGCAAATCCACTCCCATATTCACACCAGGGAGTTTGAGCTGACAGTTACAGATCACTTACCAAGGGCTGGGCCTCGTGCTAAGCCTTTTACAGGCATCATCTAATTTAATATTCACCGTGACCATTGAGATGGATATTATTATTGTTATTGCTGTTAGGCTTAAAGACATTAATAAATATGTCATGAGAGGACATCACCCCAAGGGTGATGCACTCTCGGCCATGGAGTAGTCAGGAGAGTCTCTCTCTCGAGTCAGACTGGGAGAACTGGAAACTAGTTCCATTGTTTACTAGCTGTGTGACCTTGGGCCAGTCACTTAACCTTTCAGTGCGTCAGTGTCCTCATCTATCAAATGGCAATAACAGTTCCCTTCTCACAGAGGTTCCCATGAGGAGCATGAGACAAGCCTGGACAGTACTCAGGGCAGACTTTGGCACAGAGAGAACTCTCCATCTGTTCAGCTGTCATTAATAGCATGGAGCTGATGCCCACGGCTCCTTGGGCTTGACTCGCAGACCACAAGTTCTCATGGTTCAGTGATTGGCACTGTTTTCTACAGAGGACCGGTAAGCAACTTGTTTACGCTTGCCTTGTTAGGGTGGAGGTGAGGGTGAATCTTCCCAGTCACACACAAAGGATCAACCAACCAGTGAAATAGGGAATGAGGTCAGGGTGTGAAGGGAGATATTTGCAGACGCAGTGCAGCTTCATGATGCTGGAACCTGCAGAGAGCTGGCCGGGCCCGACCCCAGGGGCGCAACTTATACACTGAGCCAGGGCCTATGCCTTTGTGCCTGGTGAGGGCAGGAGGCCCTGGATTTAGGCTTAGGTGGTCTTGCTTAGCAAAGGAGTTATGAACAATGACCTTTATTTTTAGCCAAACTCACTTCTGCTTTGAGGAAAAAAGAAGGGAGTTATCTTGGTTAAACACAGGAAGGCACAATGTAGCCAGGACCTGCTTCAGACTTTGAATTAGGTCCATTTGTTTTACCAGCTGGGACTCTATCCAGAGTCTTATGTCATGTGGGAGAATCATCCTGGCTGAGGTATCATCTTACTGTTAATAAAGCTACACAGAGGGCCCCAGTACAGTGGCTCTTGCCTGTAATCCCAGAAGTTTGGGAGGCCAAGGTAGGAGGATCACTGAGGCCAGGAGTTTGAGACCAGCCTGGGCAACATAGTGAGACCCCATCTCTACAAAAAATTTAAAAATTAGCTATGTGGGAAGATTGCTTGAGCCCAGGAGTTAGAGGTTATAATGAGCCATGATTGTGCCACTGCACTTCAACCCATGCAACAAAGAGAGACATTGTCTCAAAAAAACAAACAAAAAAAAGAGCTACAATGGAGAGGCTTCTACTAAAATCAGCAGGCAAGTGCCTCCAAGGAATCAGCCCACCGCCAGACTGAAGGGAGCTGGGCAGGGAGCTCCTCAGAAGAGCTTTTCAGTCTTCATAAAAGCTTTTATAGATACTTTCAGAAGAGTGAATAGAGAGCCAAGACTCCAGAACTCCAGAATGTCTCTATTTTTTGGCTTACTTACCAGTGGGGACATCCATTGTTGCTTTCCCTGGGTGCCAGCACCCTTCCCCCTTTGTCTGGGCCTCTAACCACATGGCTGGACTAGGGGCTGCTGTCTTCTTACAGGCCACACCTCCTGTCTGTTACTGGCAGACCCAGGCTACTTCCTTCACTGCTCCACTCCTCTTTACTGCAGGTGATGCAGATATCTATGCTGGAACTGTTAGGCAGAAAGTCCTCCACTGGCATACTGCATCCTCTCCATACAGAACTGTTCAGCTTGAACCAGGTTCCAATCCTCCTCTGGCAAAAGAGCTGGAATCTGCTGATAGATACCCAGCATTATGGAAGCAGGTCTGGGAGAGAATACAGCAGAGAGAAGTGGAGAGGAGAAGCTAGCAGCATCCTGGCTGTGTTCCTGCCCATAGTTCCCATCATCCCCAGCCCAGGTACACTCTGTCCTGGTGATTTGGTTATGTGAACCAATACATCTCTCCTGTAGCCTTAGCTAGTACGTTGGGTTATTCTCCTTTGGTGTCAGAAAAGTCCCAAGTAAGGCAAGCACATGGAGGGCAGTATTAGTCTGTTCTCACACTCTGCTTATAAAGACAGATCCAAGACTGGGTAATTTATAAAGAAAAAGAAGTTTAATGGACTTACAGTTCCACATGGCTGGGGAGGCCTCACAATCATGGCAGAAAGCAAATGAGAAGCAAAGTCACGTCTTACATGGTGGCAGGCAAGGCAAGAAAGCTTGTTCAGGGAAACTCCTCTTTATAAAACGATCAGCTCTCCTGAGACTTATTCACTGTCATGAGAATAGTACAGAAAAGACCCACCCCCATGATTCAATTACCTCTCATCAGGTCCCCACCATGACACATGGGAATTGTGGGAGCTACAATTCAAGATGAGATTTGGGTGGGGACACAGCCAAACCATATCAAGGGCTCACAATGAAGGTAATTAGAGAGTATGTCCTTGCCCCTCAGGCTTCCATAAAACGTCGCTTCCAAACATTTCAACACCAGGCTGTTGTGTGTAGTCATGGTGAACTTCCTGTTGGAAGACTTGCTGAATTAGCACTCCAATGGCTCCAAAGGTGGGACGCCCAACCCTACTTATGTATCATCAATTCCTCAGGTTTTCTGTTCAGCTACATCTACTTTTTGTTCCCTTTTTTCTCCTATTTCCTTCCCTTTGTTTCCCTATTCCCTTCCCTTCCTTTCCTTTCTGGAAAAAAAAAAAAATCAACAACACTAAAGAATATAGACATGCCTGGCTTAAAAACCAAGCCTCAATAAAGGGTGGCCATGTGCTTCCTGAGATCTGCTGACAAGGAATGATCCTTGACTTCCTTCAGTGCATTTAAAGTAAGAGTTTTACAAAACTCTGTTTACATACAGCTTTCAAAGAGCTCATCAGTTTTGTGTTCTAAAAATCTGTCACTCCTTTTTCTTATCTCTTTTGAACTTCACTAGCATCTTGCTCAGTATAGCTGAATATGGGCATTTTGCCTTTCTGACATTTGATTGCTTGCTTGTGTTTCCTTTTATTTTTAGCTGACATGTAGTAATTGTAAATATTTATGGAAGAGAGAGATTTTGATACTTGTATACAATATATAATTATCACAACAGTAATTAGGATCTGTCACTTCAGATACTTGTCATTTCTTTGTGTTGGGAACATTCAAAATCCGCTTTTCTAGCGTTTTGAAAATATACAATAAATTATTGATAACTACATTCACCATAAGTGCTATAGAGCAGAATTTATTCCTAACTAGCTGTGATTTTGTATTCATTTACCAACCAACCTCTTCCTAGCTCCTAAAAACTTCAATTCTACTCTCTACTTCAATGAGCATGACCTTTTTCAGCTCCCACAAAAGTGAGAACATACTATATTTATCCTTCAGTGCCTGACTTACTTCACTTAATTATATTTCACTTAACTATGAACTCCAGGCTTATCCATGTTGCTGAATGACAAGATTTCATTTTTTATGGCTGAATAGTATTCCATTGTGTATATGTGCCATATTTTCTTTACCCATTCATCTGTTGATGGACATTTAGGTTGATTTTGTATCTTGGCTATTGTGAAGACTGCCATGATAAACATGGGGTGCAGGTATTCCTTTCATGTATTTATTTATTTTCCTTTGGATAAATACTAGTGGTGAGATTGCTAGATCATATGGTAGTTTTATGTATTTTTTGAGAAAACTTCATACAGTTTTCCATAATGTCTGTACTGAATTTACATTTCCACCAACAATGTAGAAGATTTCCCTTTTCTCTGCATCTTTGCCAGGATTTATTATTATTATTTTTTGTCTTTTTGATGAAAACCATTCTAACTGGGGTAAGATAATATCTCATTGTGGTTTTGATTTGTATTTCCCTGACGATATGTGATGTTTAGAATTTTTGTATATACTTGGCCATTTGTATGTCTTTTTTAGAGAAATGTTTATTCAGATCCTTTTCCCATTTATCAATTGGAATTTTATTTGCAATTGAGTTGATTTTCTTATGTATTTTGAATATTAGTCCCTTGTCAGATGTCTACTTTGCAAATTTTTTTCCCATTCTACAGATTGTCTCTTTACACTGTTGATTCCTTTGCTGTGCAGAAGCTTGCTAGTTTGATATAGTCCCATTTGTCTTTTTAATTTTTGTTGCCTGTGCTTTTGAAGTCTTAAACATAAAATCTTTGCCTAGATAAATGCCATGGCACATTTCTATGTTTTCTTCTAGTAGTTTTATAGTTTTAAGCCTTACATTTAAGTCTTTAATCCATTTTGGGTTGATTTTTGTATGTGGTGGGACATAGGGGTCTAATTTCCTTCTTCTACATATGAATATCCAGCTTTTCTAGCACCAACAACTGAAGAGGGTGGTATCTTGGTAAAAAATCAGTTGGCTGTAAACACATGGATTCATTTCTAGTGTTTGGTCTATGTATCTGTTCCATTGGTCTATGTGTCTGTTTTTATGCCAATACCATGTTGTTTTGGTTACTATAGCTTTGTAGTATATTTTGAAGTCAGGTAGTGTTATGCCTCCAGCTTTGCTATTTTTGCTCAGTATTGCTTTGGCAATTTGGGTTTCTCTGTGGTTCCACATAAATATTAAGATTGCTTTTCTATTTCTGTAAAGAATGTCATTGGTATTTTGATAGGGAATGCATTGAACCTGTAGATCTATTTGGGCAGTATGATCATTTTAACAATATTAATGCTTCCAATCCATATGCATGGAATGGCTTTTTATTTTTTTATATCCTCTTTCTTTTTACAAATTATTTTAAGTTCCAGGATACATGTACAAAATGTACAGGTTTGTTACATAGGCATATGTGTGCCATGGTGGTCTGCTGCACCTATTAACCCATCATCTGGGTTTCATCCTTTCACCCTCTCACCCCCCAATAGGCCCTGGTGTGTGTTTTTCCCCTCACTGTGTCTATGTGTTCTCATTGTTCAACTCCCACTTATGAGAACATGCAGTATTTGGTTTTCGGTTCATGTGTTAGTTTGCTGCATCCTCTTTAATTTGATTCATTGGTGATTTGTAATTTTAATTATAGAGCACTTTCACCTCCTAAATTTATTCATAAGTCATTTTTTGATAATTATTGTAAATGGGATTGCTTTCTTGAAGTTTTTTTAAGCTAATTTGTTATTAGTATATAGAAATACTACTATTTTTATATGTTGATTTTGTATCCTGCAATTTTACTCAATTTATTTATCAGTTCCGATAGGTTTTTTTTTTTTGGTGAGGGGAGAGTCTTTAGATATTTCTATATATAAGATTATGTTGTCTGCAAAGAAGAATCATTTGACTTACTCTTTTCCAATTTGGATGTCCTTTATTTTATTATCTTGCCTAATTGCTCTGGCTAGGACTTTTAGTACTATGCTGAAGAAAAGTGGTGGAAGTAGGCATTTATGTCTTGTTCAGGCTTTTACCTTGTTCAGTATGCTGACAGCTGTGGGCTTGTCATATATGCCTTTTATTGTGCTGAGGTGTGTTCCTAATATGCCTAATTTTCTGATAATTTTTTATCATGAAAGAATGTCAGATTTTATCAAATGCTTTTTCTGCATCTATTGAGATAATCATATGATTTTTGCCCTTCATTCTGTTGATGTATCGCATTTATTGATTTGCGTATGTTGAACCACCCTTGTATCCTTGGGATAAATCCCACTTGATCATGTTGTATTATCTTTTTGATGTGCTGCTGGATTTAGTTTGCCAGTATATTCTTGAAGATTTTTGCACTTATGTTCATCAGGGATATTGGCCAGTAATTTTCTTTTTTATTGTGTCTCTGTCTGGTTTTGGTATTAGGGTAATGCTGGCCTTGTAGAATAAAAAATAATTCCTGGCCAGGCACGGTGGCTCACACCTGTAATCCCAGCACTTTGGGAGGCTGAGATCAGGAGAATCACTTGAACCTGGGAGGCGGAGGCTGCAGTGAGCCAAGATCACACCAGTGTACTCCAGCCTGGGCAACAGAGCAAGACTCTGTGTCAAAAACAAAAACAAAAATGAAAAAAACCATCAACTCTCTTCATTTATCTTTTTGCATTTGTTCCTATTTCTCTATTTTGATTAGTTCTTCTCTGATCTTTTTAATTTATTTCCTTCTAATTTGGAGTTTGTTCTTTCTTTTCTACTTCCCTGAGGTGCGTTGTTAGCTTGTTTATCTGAAATCTTTTAATTTTTTGATCTAGGCATTTATTGCTGGAAACTTCCCTTTTAGTACTGATTTTGCTGTATCTCACAGATTTGGGTATGTTGTATTTCTATTTTCATTTGTTTTAAGAAACATTTTGATACCTTTCTCAATTTCATCATAGACCCATTTGTTGTTCAGGAGCATGTTGTTTAATTTCTAATTATTTGCACAACTTTCAAAGTTCTTGATTTTCAGTTTTGGCACATTGTTGTTTGAAAAGATACTTGATATAATTTCAGTTTTAAAAAATTTGTTGAGACCTGTTTTGTAGCCTAATGTATGGTCTATCCTGGAGAATGTCCATGTGCTGATCAAAAGAGCATATTCTGCAGCTGTTGGATGAAATGTTCTATAAATGTCTGTTAGGTTCATTTTGTCGATAGTACAGTTTAAGTTTTATGTTTCTGTTAATTTTCTGTCTAGATGATCTAACCATTTCTGAAACTGGGGTGCTGAAGTCCCCAACTATTATTGTATTGGGGTCTTTCTCTTTAACTCTAATAATATTTGCTTTATATCTCTGGGTGCTCCGATGTTAGGTGCATATAATTTACAACTGCTATCTTCTCTTGCTGAATTTATCCCTTTATCATTATATGATGGCCTTCTTTGCCTCTTTTTATGTTTTTGACTTAAAGTTTACTTTGTCTGATATAAGCGTGACTACTCCTGCACACCTTTTTCTGCTTGCATGGAATATTTTTTTTCATCCTTTCACATTCAGTCTGTGTGGGTTTACAGGTGAAGTAAATTTCCTGCAGGCAGCATATAGTTGAGTCTCGCTTTTGAAAAATTCATTCAGCTAGTCTATATCTTTTAATTGGGAGCTTTAAACAATTTGCATGTAAGGTTGGTATTGACAGATGAGGACTTGCTGCTGTATTTAGTTAATTGTTTTCTGATTGTTTTGCATATTATTTTCTTTTCTTCCTCTCTTACTGTTTTTCTTTGGGGCTTGGTAGTTTTTTATAATAACATTTGATTCTTTTTTTTCTCATTTGTATATCTGCTCTGCCAGTGAGTTTTATACTTTTGTGTGTTTTCATGATGATAGACATTGTCCTTTGTTTCCAGATGCTCCCTTAAGCATTTCTTGTGGGACTGGACTAGTGGTGATAAATTCTGTCAATTTTTGTCTGAGAAAAGACTATTTTTCATTTCTGAAGCCATTTTTCTGCTGGCTGCTTCACTTCCCTTTCTATACATGTCAAGTTTCCATGCCTCAGAGTGTCTTTATCACTTCTTTGCTGAATTCCAGTGTTCTTTTTCAGACACTCTATTTAATGTGTGGTTATCTATTTGTTGTTTTGATTATTCTCTGTAGAGAAGGCAAGTGTTGGTGGTCCATTAGCCATCTTGATCTTGCTTGCTTGTTTTTAATCTTTTATCTTTTCCCCAAGGAATTGAGGGGGCTACCAGCAAAGTATTCATACAAAATAGCTAATAAAACAGAAAAAGAAGACTCTTGTTATCTGTGACTTAAAATCCCCAATTTCAGCTCTTCTGTAATAATACTAAAGATCAGTGACTTAATTTTGAAATCCCTTTAAATCTGAGCCACTCAGCCTCAGCCCTCCTCTATTCTCAGGAGGTGGGAGAGACTGTATACTCCATCATTAATAAAATGTTGCAGCCCACCCCCCAAGCCAAAGCCACCCTGTAGGATAGAGCTGGTAGCATGGCCAGAGGTGCAGCTCCTGATCCAACTCCTCTGCCTGCCTGCACTCATAAAGTCTCATCCAGGGGTGTGTTAATGTCAAAGGGGACATTTGGGGGAGGGGCGGGTATTTTAATAGATTTAAATACATTCTTTTAATTTTACCCCACCCTTTTTGTGTTTGATAGTCAAGGGCAACTCCAAAAGTAAAAGGTTTTAAATGACAAATTTCTATAGTCCTTCCTCTGAACCAAAAGATTCTGAAAGCTTCCCGTCAGGGTCTGGAATTTTACCCTACCTTCCAAAGTAATAAGCAAGTTTGTTAATGTTTTATGAATGCTTTTAGAAGACATGATACTCCTGGTCTCTGTTATTCGTAACATAGCAAGCAGCATGAGCACCATGTTGGCATTAGTTTCCATTCTCCCAAGTCATACAGGGCAATGCAGGGGACCCCAGGTAGATGCTATACATGCAGTGGGTTTGCATTATAGCTGAGGGACACTGAGCTTAAGAAATCTACTGCTTTTATAATGAGTGGTAAACAAGCCTGCTCTTTCTCCAAAGGAAGACATTATCTCATCCTTCAAGATTGCTGGCTGCAAACACAACTCAGAAATGGTCTGGATAAAAAGCACTCAGGGACTTGTGTTCTTGGCATGTCTAGTGGGAACTTTCAGGGATGCTCGGCACCCATGTCAGATCATTTCTTCTCAAACCCTTCTGTTAATAATTCAGGATGGGATGCCTAGATGGCCAGTTTTCCCCCAGCTGCCTAGTCTCCTTGGGCTATAACCAGGAATGCAGAGGGTTTCTTGGCTCTAGGTCTGTGATTTCTCTATCCCCAGCCGAGCTCTCTAGACTGACATCTCTGACTGCTGACCTGATATCAAATAGTCATGCCTGGTACTGTGTCAGATCCTTTACATGTGTTATTTAATTTAATCATCACAACAACTTTTGAAAAAGTATGCAGCTACTCACCCACCATTTACAGATGAAGAAACTGACTCAGAGAAGTTAGGTGACTCACTGCCTGTCAACCAGCTAGTGAGAGATGGGGCCTGGATTTGGCCCATCGTCTGGCTAGCTCTAGAGTCCATGTAGTTTTGTCACCCTACTCATGCTTCTGCTCCTTCCTGGGATTTTTTTGTTGTTTGGTTTAGATTGGTTTGTTTTCAAATTCTTCTTCACCAATTACATCTTTGTCTGACCTCTAGCCTCTTTCCCTACCCAGAGGCCTGGCTTGCAGTCAGCAGGTTCTCAGTAGCCTTTGAAATTGGCCTGCACAAATGTGCATGAGGAGGCTGACTAAGCAGGAGCAGCCCTCAAGGCTGAGCTCCTAGGCTTTTGGAACAGCCTGTCATGGCTTCACTTCCTTGTGGATAGAGGAGTGACTACAGCCATGCCAGGGCTACTGAGAGCTCCAATGGTACCTTTTTCAAATTAGACAATGAATATTCCTTCCTCAAGATGGTTGATTGCTATTTGGTGGAAAATTGCAGAAAAGTATCTCCATACACACACACACATACATACATATATATATCATATATATATATATGAACATATCACTTCCTGCTACTAGGTAGGGAATAACCTGTACAAATGTGCATTGTCAGGCTAAGTCACACAGACCTGGCTCTACACCTGGTCCTGCTATTTACTAGCTTAGTGGTCTTGGGCAGGTCATCAGGTAATCAGAGCTCAGTTTCTGATAGAATGGATGCAGTGTTGCCTCCCTGTCCAGTTTGTTTACAATTTGAACAGGAAAATAGGCAAGAAGTAGTGCTTAAGTCCTGGGGGAGAGTGTCTCCTCTTGGGATAAGATGTAGGTATTAAAAATTAGAGACTGTGGCCTTGTCCCAGGAGGACTTAACAGTCCTCCCTGCCTCCCATCCAGCCACAGGTAAGATAATTGGAGTCCCTTTAAGTTTTTATGTGTTTTTCTTGTTACAGTGAAAGAGGAGTTGAACTAATAATGAGGCTTATCTTCATTTTCCTCTTCTCCTTTTTCAGTGACCTAATTTTTCCATAAATTTTATCTCTTCACAACTCTGTTCCTCTTCCCATTACTCTCTTATTATTTTTTCCTCCTATTCAAGCCTACTTTCCGAAAATTACTGATAAGGCTTAATGATTTTTTGGAAATTTGCCTCTAAATAACTTTAGGCCAAAAAACTGAACTTCATCAGTACATTTGGACCTCAAGGAAATATACTCTTGAGCCAACACCTGCAAATGACATGGAAATATTATCAAGAAGTTGAACATCTGTTCCACCTTTCCAAGATGTGCTATGCTACGAAGTCTTGGCACTCTGAACTACAAAGAAATAACCTCGTGTTAGAGCGGCAAGCCCCCTCTAGTGGCCCACCATGGGAATGACCACCATTCTCCCTAGGATCTTGACTTGGAAATTCTTCTCCAATGCATGCTCCAGGCATCTCCCCAATTCTTTATACACTCATAGCAATGAGGCAAGACATTATTTGGGCCTTATAGTCATCCTCTGATGGCTGAAGGGCAAGAACATCACTCTCCTTAATTGTTCAGGATCCCAGGACTTCAGTCCCAGTTCAGTCTTTGGCTGGGCATCTCTCTGGGCCTCTGATTCCTTAGCTGTAAAATGAGGTGAATGGTGCCTGGTTCATGCCTCTCGCAGAACTGTTGTGAGGATCAAAAGTGACAATAAGGGATACGAGAGCTGAAGCTCTTTGAAAAGGACATTGATAACGCACTTTTAGTAGCAGCAGTGTTTCTGCTGTTCTATCCAACACGGTAGCCACTAGCCACATCTGACTGCTTGAATTGAAATTAAAATTAAATGAAATTTAAAACGCAGTGCCTCAGTCACGCTAGCCACATTTCAAGTGCTCCATAGCTACTTGTGGCTAGTGACTATCACACAAGAGATCACAAGTCTAGAACATTTCTGTCATTGCAGAAACCGCTACTGGACAGCCCGGCAGTTTAGAGAACCGATTTGAAGAACAAGCTCTATATTCTCTAATTCATCTCTGCTCTTGAAGAAGAAAAGTCTCTATCAGCAGTTCGCAAATCTAGGAAGACACCTAGATTACAATGAACTGGGGTGGGTGCACACTTCGGTTTAGCATGGATTCATTATGTATATGTGTGTGTGTGTACACACGTACACACACACACACACACACACGGAACACCTGTTGTATGTCTGCCAAGCACTGTGTTAAACTTATTATGGGCAGTTCTATCAAAAGATGGACCTGAGTTTTGAAACTCATTGCTCCATCAGGGTTCTTAAAGAACTGAATGTTGCAGGGTAGTTTCATCCCCACATCAACCCCCTGCCCTCACAAATACACAACTGAAGTTCTTCTGTAGCTCCCATTGCCTCTGAGAAGACTTCCTGCCCTCTCCCCACTGGGTGTTGAGCCTTCGTCTTTGCTCCCATAGGCCCCTGTTCTTCCATTTTTATTGTATCTGTCACATCGTGTGGAAATTTGACTGTCGGGTTGTTTTCTGTTAAAATGCAAGCTCTCAGAGGGCAGAGACTAGATCTGTCTCACATTCATTTTTCAGCCTCCCTCACACGAGGTCTGGGCCATATGCAGTAGATGCTCAAAAACTATTAGTTAATGAATGAATGAAATATATGGATGGATGGATTTCTTTGTTCCTTCATTTAGGGTCCTGTATTTCCCTGTATAAAGCCCTCAGTTATGAAACTGCTACAGATTCTCTTTATGCTAGGCCACTACATCCTTTGGCCACATTCCTTGCTCCAATTAGGCAGTACAAGCTCAGCAAGTAAAGCAAAATGTGATTTATGTTTCTGGCAATTCAGCTGATGAAAACAACTAAAGTGCTAGATAAAAATCTACAAGCATCAATTTAAAAACAAAACATTGCTGATCCATACAAAAACCTTTACACAAATGTTCATAGCAGGATTATTTATCATAGACAAAAGTGAGAACAACCAAAATATCTCTCAACAGATGATAAACAAAATGTGGTATATACATACAGTGGAATATTGTTCAGCAACTAAAATGAATGAAGTAGTGACACACAGATTGATGAACTTTGAAAACAGTCTGCTAAGTGAAAGAAACTAGTCATAAAGGGCTGCATATTGTATGATTTAACTTATATAAAATGTCTAGAATAGGCAAATCTACAAGGAGGGAAAATAAAGTAGTGGTTTCCTGAGGCTGAGGGAGGTGAGGTGTTACTGCTAGTGACTACAGGGTTTCTTTTGGGAGTGACAGAAATGCTCTAAAATTAAATTCTAGTGAGTTTTGCACAACTCTGTGGATATACTAAAAACTTTATGGCTTCTCTGAATAATTGGTATTAAACGAATTAATACCAATCCTTCACAAACTCTTCCAAAAAAAACATACAATAAGGTGGAACGCTTCCCAACTCATCCCATAAGGCTAGTATTACCCTGATGCCAAAACCAGACCAAAGGTACCACGGACGCACACACACACACACAAACCCTGCAGTACAATATCCCTTACGAATATGGAGGCAAAAATCCTTCACAAAATACTAGGAAACTAAATTCAGCAACCTATAAAAAGGATTACATACCATGACTAAGTGAGGTTTATTCTAGGAATACAAGGTTGTTCAAAATTTAAAAGCAATCAATGTAATAAACCATATTAGTAGAACAAAAGGCAAAAACAGCATGATCATCTGAATACATGCAGAAAAAGCATTTGACAACATTTAGAACCCTTTCATGAAAATACACTAAACAAAATCAGAAAGAAGGGAAACTTCCTCAACCTAGTAAGAATTACAAAAAAAAAAAAAAAAAAAAACCCACAGCTAACATTGTACTTATGCTGAAAGAAAAAATGCTTTCTCCCTAAGATCATGGACAAGATGAGAATGACATAGATCTTGCCACATCTATTCAAAATTGTATTCTAGCCAAGGCAATCAGGCAAGAATGAGAAATAAAAGACATCCAGATTGGAAAGGAAGTAAAATTATTTTTATTCACAGATGACATGATTATGTATATAGAATATTCTAAGTAATCCACCACCACAAAAACAAATACTAAAATTAACGAATGAGTGTAGCTAGGTGCAGGATATAAGATAAATATACAAAGATTCATTGTATTTCTATATACCAGCAATGAATAATCTGAAAATGAAATTAAGAATATGATTCTATATATAATAGCATCAAGAAGAATAAACTAGGAATAAACGTAACAAAATAATTGCAAGATTTTTATACCAAAAACTACAAAACATTGTTGAAAAAAATAAAGAAGACGTAAATAAATAGAAAAATATATTGTGTTTATGGATCCAAAGATTTAAAATTGTTAAGATGGCAATACAAGGAGATATTGTGGGTTTGCTTCCAAAACACCACAGTAAAGCAAATATTGCCATAAATCAAGTCACAGAAGTTTTTTGTTTTCTCAGTGCATATAAAAGTTGTGCTTATAATCTAACCTACTAAGTGTGCAATAACATGTTTAAAAACACAATGTACAGGACTTAATTAAAAATACTTTGCTAGAAAATGTTAATAATTATCAGAGCGCAGCAAGCTGCATTTTTTTGTTGGTTGAGGGTCTTACCTTGATGTTGATGGCCAGTGACTGATCAGGGTGGTAATTGCTCAAGATTGGGGTGTCTGTGGCATTTTCTTAAAATAAGACAACAATGAAGCTTGCTGCATTGATTGACTCTTCGTTTTCATGAAAGATACCTCTGTAGCATGCAATGCTGTCTGACAGCATTTTACCCACAGAACTTCTTTCAAAATTGAAGTCAATCCTCTCATATCCTGCCACTGCTGCATCAACTAAGTTTACATAGTATTCTAAATCTTTTGTTGGCATTTCAACAGTTTCACAGCATTTTCACCAGTAATAGATTCCATCTCAAGAAACCACTTTATTTGCTTCTCCTTAAGAAGCAACTCCGCATTCATCCAAGCTTTATTATGAGATTGCAGCAATTTAGTCAGATCTTCAGGCTCCACTTCTAATTCCAATTCTAGTTCTCTTGCTGCTTCCACTATGTCTTCAGTGACTTCCTCCACTGAAGTCTTTTACTTTTTCAGTTTCAACTTTTAGATATGAGGGTACATGTACAGTAAGCTTAGTACCCAATAGGTAGCTTTTCAACCCACACCCCCCTCTGCCTCTCTATTCTAGTAGTCTGCAGTGTCTGTTGTTCCCATGTTTATGTCCATGTGTGCTTAGTGTTTACCTCTCACTTGTAAGTATTCACATGCAATATTTGGTTTTCTCCTCTTACATTAATTCACTTAGGTTTATGGCCTTCAGCTCCACCCATGTTGCTGTAAAGGACATGATTTCATTCTTTTTATGGCTGTATAGTATTCCATGGTGTATATGTACCACATTTTCTTAATCCAATCGACTATTGATGGGCACTTACGTTGAGTCCAGGTCTTTGCTATGTGAATAGTGTGGTGATGAACATATGAGTGCATGTGTATTTTGGTAGAATGATCTATTTTCCTTTGGGTATATACCCAGTAATGGGATTGCTGAGTTGAATAGTAGCTCTATTTTAAGTTATTTGAGAAATCTCCAAGTGGCTTTCCACAATGACTGAGCTAATTTACATTCCCACCAACAATGTATAAGCATTACTTTTTCTCTGCGTCTTCACTAGTATCTGTTATTTTATGACTTTTTAATGATAGCCTTTCTGACTGGTGTAAGATGGTATCTCAATGTGGTCTTGATTTGCATTTCTCTGATGATTAGCAATGATGAACATTTTTCCATATTTTGCTGGCTGCTCAGATGTCTTCTTTTGAGAACTGTCTGTTCATGTCCTTTGCCCATTTTCTAATGGGATGATTTGGTTTTTGCTTGTTCAATTGTTTAAGTTCCTTATAAGTCGTGGATATTAGGCCTTTGTTATATGCATAGTTTGCAAATATTTTTTCCCATTCTATAGGTTGATAGAATAGTTTACTCTATTGATAGTTTATTTTGTTGTATAGAAGCTCTTTAGTTAAATTAGTTTCCACTTCTCAATTTATGTTTTTGTTTCAGTTGCTTTTGAGGAAAACCAAAAATTATTTGCCAAGGCTGGTGTTGAGAAGGGCATTTTTCCCAAATTATCTACTAGGATTTTTATGTTTGAGAGCTTACATTTAAACTGCTAATCCATCTTGAGTTAATTTTTGTATATGGTGAAAGGCAAGGATCCAGTTTCATTCTTCTGCTAGCTAGTTATCTCAGCACCATTTATAGAATAGGGAGTCCTTTCCCCATTGCTTTTGTCCGCCTTGTAGAAGATCAGATCCTACTGAAATTATTCCATAAAACTTGAAGAGGAGGGGCTCCTGCCTAACTCATTCTATGAAGCCAGCATCAGCCTGATACCAAAATCTGGCAGAGACGAAATGAAAACAGAAAACTTCAGGCCAATATCTCTGATTAACATAGTAGAACAAGAATCCTGTTCTCTCTCCCTCTTTTTCTTCCTCTTTCTTTCTCTCATACATTCTTTTTCTTTCTTTCTTTCACTCTCACTTTCTTTCCTCTCTTTTTCTTTCTTTCAAA